>JAXLNO010002393.1:0-18953 GCA_038087875.1 Malacoraja senta
TGATATTTCACTTATTTCTTTTTAATTACTTTACAAACATTTTTAAACACCTGTTTTTCTTCTTCGTTCTAGGGTATTGTGTGTAGATTAATGATTTAAAGATGGATTTAATCCATTTAAAAATAAGGCTGTAACATAACAAAATGTGGACTCAGTGAAGGGGTCTGAATACTTTCTGAATGCACTGTATGCCTCTCATAATTTTATAAAATCCTATCAGATCTTCCTTCAGCCTCTGATGCGCCAGAGAATAAAATCCCAGGTTGCCCCAGTTCTCCTCATAACTAATATCCTCAAAGCAGGATAAACATTTCTGCACTCTTTCCAAAAGTTCCTCATCCTTCCTGCAATGGGACATCCAGAACTGAATACAATACTCCAAATGGAGTCTAAACAAAATTTTATATAGTTGCATCATGATTTTCTGACTCTTAGAATGTAATGCCTTGACCGAAGAAAGCAAGCATACCACATTCTTTACATTCTAACTACTTGTGTTGTTACTTTCAGGGAACTATGGACTTGGTCCCAACAATCCCTCTGTATATCAATGTTGTTAAGTGTTCTGCCATTAATTGTATACTTTCCTCTTACTTTTGACCTCCCAAAGTGCAAGATCTGTCATTTGCCCAGAATAAACTCCATCTGCCATTTCCTTGCCCACATCTGTAACTGATCCAGAAGATAGACACAAAGTGCTGGAGTAACTCAGTGGGTCAGTCAGGCTTTTTGGAGAGAAAGGATGGGTGACGTTTCAGGTTGAGACCCTTCTTCAGACCTATATAGTCGGATCTATCCTTTGACAGCCTTCCTCACTGTCTGCAATTCCACCAATTGTTTAGTATGTCATCGACATTGTGTTCAGTTCTGGGCACCATGTTGTAGGAAAGATGTTGTCAAAGCTGGAAAGCATACAGAGAAGATTTCCGAGGATGTTGCCAGGACCAGAGGGTCTGAGCCATAGGGAGAGGTTGAGTAGGCTGGGATTCTATTCCTTGGACTGCAGGAGGATGAGGGTGATCTAACAGAGGTGTATAAAATCATGAGATGAATAGATTGTGTAAATGCACTGAGTCTCTTTGCTCAGAGTAGGTGAATCGAGGCCCAGAGAACATAGGTTTAAGGTGAAGGGGAAAAGATTTAATCAGAATCTGAGGGGTAACATTTTCACACAAAGGGTGGAGGGGGTATGGAACAAGCTGCCAGAGGAGGTAGTCGAGGCAGGGTCTATCCTAACATTTAAGAAACAGTTAGACAGGTATATGGATATAACAGGTTTGGAGGGATCTGGGCCAAATGTGGGCAGGTGGGACTAGTGTAGCTGTGACATGCTGGCCGGTGTGGGCAAGTTGGGGCGAAGGGCCTGTTGCCAAGTAGTATTACTATTAGACTCTATGAATAACATCCTCTTATGTCATTAAGCTTAAATTCTTCCCTGTATTCTTGAGTATCCTCTCCTTAGTTATGCTTTTTTTTAAAAACATGTGTATAAAGTGCACACATTAAAGATAATCAATCTCTCTATTCCTACTTGTCAAGGATACTTCAAGGTTCCTTTTGGCCCTCCTAATTCCCTGCTTGAGTTCTTTCCTGCTTCCCCTATATTCCTCAAAGCCCTGTCTGATTTTATCTTCCTAAACCTTACATATGGTTCTCTCTCATCTTCCAAGGTCCCCATCCTTGTCCCTCCTCCTTACTGGAACATTCCAATTCACAACTCTGATCAGCTGGTCTTTAAATAACTCCCACATGTCAGATGCAGACTCGCCCAACAACAGCTGCTCCCAATTTATTCTCCCTAGCTCTGCTTAATAATGTGTAATTTGTATTCTTCCAATTTGGTATTTCCCCCACGGTCCAGACGTAACATTATTCATAACCATCTTAAAACCTAAGGAGTTGTGATTACTGCTTCCAAATTACTGCTACTCTCCATTGGAATGCTATTCACCTGACCAGGCTTGTCTCCCTTTATAAGGGAATAAATTGTGGGGTCAGAGAAGAAATTGTGGGCCCTTGGTAGAGATATTGGTATCATTGAAAGCCAGATGTGAAATGCTGGAAGACTGGAAAGTGACATGTTCTTCCTTTATTTAAAAAGGCTTCAAGGAAAAGCCTGATGGGAAGTTATTGGCAGGGATTGTGAGGCACAGGATCTATATACATTGTGAAAGGTAAGAACTGATTAGGGATAGTCAACATGGTTTTGTGCATGAGATTAGTGTTGCGATTTCATAAGTTAAGAGATTTTAGTAAAATTTAATAGTAAGATTAAACGAGAACTTACCAGTTTGAAGTTTGATCTTTATTTTATGAGGAGTTACGTTGGTGATTACGTGAAGAACCCCGTCAAGGCGCATGCGCGTCAATCTTCAAAGCAGCGGTATGAAATCACAGACAACACCATAATTGAAGTAACATATTAAGATGATCAACATGAGAACTACCATTATGACCTTTTTTCTATGAGAGAGGGTTGGGCGTGGCGGGCACGTAATCACCAACGTAACTCCTCATAAAATAAAGATCAAACTTCAAACTGGTAAGTTCTCGTTTAATCTTACTATTTTACTTCGGAGTCACGTGAGTGACTACGTGAAGATTTTAAAGCTCTGTGATTTTTATGCCGCAGATCAAAATCCCGGCTTCTCACTGCATCGATTGACTCTGAGTATCATCAATAATGCTGTAAACATGACATTGCATATCATGCCAAAACAAAACAGTTTTATTTTGGGTCATAAAACAACCAATAAACCCTCTTAATGTAGGGGCAACAAACGAAACAGAATTAAATAGTATTGAAAACAGACTTTAAACAATAGCAACAGCACTTAATATTGAGTTGGCAATAATAAAGTGTAGATAAACTCTAACACATTTTCAATAACTACAGTATCATATTGAATATTCTTTTGAACACAATATTGTTCCTTTTTTTTTTTTTTTCATGTCATATACTGTTTTTGAGTACACTTTCTCCAGACTGCAGCGAGTATATACACCGTTGGCCTAGAAAGTCCTCGACCAATGTAAGGCATTCTTGAAACCTGCAAACTAACAGATCCATACCGTCACATAATGGATGAACTTAATGCGTTACTGGATGCTCCAGCAAATTCCTACTGTTTGGAATCAGCAAAAAGAGGTTGGATCGCTATCTGTAACATCAAAGGGAACCATGGTTGAATCAGGCAATTTGGTATCACCAAAACCCCTGAAGCGGCATCCTGCTTGATTTTCTCAAACACCGACCTATGAGGCAGAATGGTGGGAAAATGTATACAAACATATCATCCCAATTTAGTGAAAAAGCATCAATTGCCACTGCCCCTGGATCTGGTGCCTATGAAACATATTTTGGCCTTCCATATAGAAGTACTACGTTCTTGAACACATCCTGGTTCCACATGCACTCTGTGTTATGATGGAATTTTCGTGAGCTGCCATCTGGTACTACATTAAGTTTCCCTGGCAGATAGATAGCTCCAATCCAAATCTCTCTATCCCTACTCCAGGCCCAATTGTATTTGCCAACCTGTCACATGATAACATTTGATTCCACCCATGTGATTCATATCAGCAACTGCTGTAGTGTTGTCTATTTTGCACTGCACATGCAAACTAGTTTAGTTAGTGCCATAAGCCTTGAGTCCATAAAATACTCTTGGTTAATTCCCCATGTTTGCAGAAGCAATGTTCATCTGTCTCGACCGCTGGATCTTGTATCAGTAGCACCCTACCGAAGTGCTCTGACATCTGTCTGCAAATCATGGAAGCTTGGTCCAATAACACTTTGGAACTACTAGTGGACACATGCTGAATCCACCATTGTACATCAGCAACAGCCTCTATTGATAGAAGCATAGGTCTATTATAATGACCCCAATATATCCTCAATGCTTGTTCCTTTGACCTTTGTAATTGTAGATAATAAAGTGGCCATATTGAACTGCTGGAAATGCTACCAGCCATTACCACAGCAGTCTTGTCACCTGGCTAATTGAAGGCTGTGTGTTAGCAATTAACTTGATATAGCTCTTAATTAGCTGTACCCTTTTTTGCCTGGGCAAGGTCACAATGATGTTGATTAAGTCCATTGTGAACCCAACTAGTCAATTTGTGTCACAGGTATTAATTTAGATTCCTCAGAATAGCTTATAAAGCCCAATTAAAAATTGGTTTTTACCAACTGCCACTGATGCTTCAGCTGTTTCCTTTGATTGTCCTACAATCAAGATATTATCTAGCTAAACCATGAGCACATGACCTTGACTTCTCTTCATGCCTAGAATAGGTTTTAACAACTTTGTAATCCCTCTAGGAGCTGAAGACAAACCATTAGGCAGTGGATTGTATTGCCATAATTCCCATCCAGCTGAATTTTAAATCTTCTATCCTGCAAATGAACAGACACTGAATCCGCATCTTTAAGATCTCCTTCACAAACGTTTCCATCTTAAAATGTCTATACCGTACAAAAGGGTTAAGCCTATTCAGGTCTGTATAATTCTGCTTCCCCCCATCCTTTTTTGGTCTGGGAAAGATATTGGACACAACCTGATGGCTTTGGTAAACTGCCTTAGCAATTACACCTTTATTACATAAGGTTGCAAGTTCCAGCTGAACTTCCAATTATTCAGTGATACTGAAGTCAAACTCCTTTTTTGGAACATGTTGCATAGGTAAATCAGAATTTGCATTTAAGCTTTATTCAATGCCCTTGAATAACCTTCAGTATAAACATATCTGAGGTAAACATTTAATTGTATCACATTAGATCTGTCTACATGAGAACCAGACCCTCTTACCTCCTTACCACCTGGCATTCTTCCCCGGCCTTGAGCTGGATATCTCACCTCCGTGGCGGTGCTACAGCCGAACGCCAACTGCGCTGCATCGTAGCTGGACTCGTCCCTTGCCCGGACCAGTCTGCTCCCTTATAGGGATACTTCCGCTTTGGTGAATATGTGGCTGGCTTCTTAGCCTCCTCCTCCAGCTCCTTCACCTGCTGTGCGAAATCCTCGCCAAACAGCTGTGCCGGTTGCACTGTGCCAGGCTGGCAGAGTGAAGCATATTTATCATTGATGGTTGGTCTAATCGCATCTTGCAGAGGCAGTTGATCTCAAAGTGGGCACTCCACAATAGCGCCTAAAATATGCTGGAGCTTCACATGCTCCTGGGCTTTCATTAGTATGCCCATCTTGCCCCAATTCTTCCTGTTCCCAACAGGAACTTTTAACTGTCCTCAGTTGATTGGGGCTTCATACTTCGTTACTGTCTCATCCATTGTCAGCTCCTGTAGCTGATGTGAGACTTGGTAATTTATGCTGGTGGCAAGTTCCTCACCCAGAGGCTCACCAGCATCCGACGACATGGCAAACCGTGCTGCACACGGTGTCAGCTCTGGCAGCTGCCTGCCCTCCCTTTGGATGTCGTCGGACTCAGGGTCAGAGCGTATCTGCCCTTCTGCACTCACCTCTTGCAAAGAGGGTGCTTTCAAGCAGGCCTCTACTAGGCACTGCCAGCAGAGCCGTCCCCACGGCCTCCCGCCTGCTCAACTCCTCCTGGAGTATGGCTTTCTGAAGCAGACCTCTCCTAGGCACTGCCAGCGGAGCCTTCCCTAAGGCTTCCCGCCTGCACTACTCCTCCTGGAGTGTGGCTTTATGAAACAGAACCTCTCCTAGGCACTGCCAGTGGAGCCTTCTCTGTGGCTTCCCTCCTGTATTACTCCTCCTGGAGCGTCTCTGTGGAGCAGCCCCTGTATGAGCTGCTCCTTTTGGATAACCTCTGGGGAACGGTATCCTGTCCCCGACGGGACTCTCGTGGCCCGACTCTACGGAGTCTATAGCCCTGACAGACATAGCGTATGCCGACCGCCCGACTGGCGGTGGCTGTGTACCCGGCTGGGCACTTTGCCAAGTCTGTCGCCGCACCGCTACCGGCTTGCGACTCCCCCGAGGTGACAGGCTGCCTTTCAGAGACTGCGTCCCGCAGCTCTCTCTCTCCTTGTCGGCAGCAGCCTGCCCCTCTTCCTTGTTCCTGTATATGGGGGAAAAAAACACACAGAAACAATTTATTTACTTTTTTCTAACTCCTCCAAAGTCTCCCCGACTTTGGTGGAGCTGTATTTACTCACGTTGCAGGAGGAGCTCCGAGCTCCCGCTGCCGTTGTCGCCAATGCGTCCGACGTAATGACACGCATGCGCCCTGACGGGGTTCTTCACGTAGTCACTCACGTGACTCCGAAGTAAAATGTGTTTCCTGTTTGTGAAGTTCCACTTGAAGAGTTGCTGAATAGTGGCATGGTGGCGCTGTGGTAGAATTGTTGCCTTACAGTGCCAGGGACCTGGTTTGATCCTGACTTACTATGCTTACTATGAGGAGTTTGTAAGTTCTCCCGGTGACTGTGTGGGTGTTCTCTGGGAGCTCTGATTTCCTTCCACAGTCCAATGACATACAGGTTTGTGAGTTAATTGGCTTCATTAAAATTGTAAATTGTCCCTAGTCTGTAGGATAGTGCTAGTGTGCAGGGATCGCTGGTCGGCCCGGACTCAGTGGGCCAATGGGCATGTTTCCACACTGTATCTCTAAACTAAACTAAAATGGTCACCAGTTGAGGGCTCTTCTCTTCTCCCCTGCACGGGCAGTTTGTCTTAATCTGTAATAATGGAAAAAAACAAAAACATATCAAACGGGTGCAAATCTAGAAGAGATATTTGGCAATGAACCTGAAAATATTTGATGCCACCTTTAAATAGAAATGAGGGAGATAGCTATGGATGGAGTAGAGGCTGGAGGTACGTGGATGAGTTGGAGAGGGAAGATTTCCCTCATGTTGTGAAAGTATATTCAACAGCATTAGCTGGAGAGTTGAACTTCAAATGCTAGACATAGTCAAATATGTGTTGCCACGGATACATCATCTTTCCACTCTGCGTATATCTGATGAATGTTGAACGAGAAAGTGTTAATTCATTTACTGAGTTGCCACGCTTTGCATCAGTAAATGGAGTCTTGCCATGGAGATAAATGGTGATCCTGAGCCACATGTTGCCCCATAGTGTTAATGACAACATTGTTTAGCACTTAAAATACTTAAAATTGAGCTAATTTAAAATTGTCACATTTTTTCTCATACCACTGTAATTTTTATTGTGATACAGGACACATTAAATTTTCAATGTTACATTAATGCATCCTGATGAGCACATTTTCAAGGAATATTTGTATTCAGAATGAATTATAATAGTGCATGTGAGTAATTATAATCATTGCCAGTTGTATCCATTCTTTGGTCTTCTGTGCTAGTCTAAAGTCCTTCCTTTATTTTTAAAAATCCCTTTGTATCCTAAAGGCAACTATTTCTTTGATCCAATTATGTTATATTATAGTCGACCTTGATGACGAGATCCAACATCGTCTTAAGTGTGCTGGAACAGCTTTTGGACTTTTTCGAACGAGTCTTTCAAAATCGTTACATCCGAACAGACACCAAAATGTTAGTGTACAAGGCAGTGGTGATTCCAACTCTCCTGTATGCATCAGAAACCTGGACACCATACCGACGCCATCTGAAAACACTTGAAAGGTTCCATCAACGGTTTTCAAAGCAGCTTAAATATCAGTTGGGAAGGCAGAAGAACCAATGTCAACGTGCTGAATGAAGCGAAAACATCTCGCATCGAAGCCTTCGTCATCAAGAATCAACAAAATGGGTCGGTCATGTTGTTCAGATGGAAGACGAGCGTCTACCAAAGCTTAAAGAAGGCAAACGGAGCATCTACCTAGCTTAAAGAAGGCAAACGGAAAAGCGGCGGACAAAAGAAGAGATTCAAAGACTCCTTAAAAGCCAGCATGAAGAAATGTGCAATTGGAAAACCAATGCCAAGGGCAGGAGACTCTGGCGAGCCATCATCCAAGAAGGAACAGCGACCTTCGAAGCCAAGAGATGCGCAGAATTAGAAGAAAATATAAGAAAATGGAAAGAGAGGCAGCAACAACCAAAGCCCGATCTGCCATCTGGAATTACCTGTCCAGAATGTCGAAGAACTTTCAAAGCCAGGATTGGACTCATAAGCCACCTGAGAGTCCATAAAAACAACAGAACGTAGACCATCATCCTCGACCTCGGGGGATAGCCACGACGACGATTATAGTAATGTATCCAAACAAACCTTTTGATCACTAACTTCCTTTGTATATAGTGACCTGTGTTGGTATTCAAATGCTGAAAAGAGGGTCCAGATGCAAACGATACAATATGATATGATACGATAGAACTTTATTTATCCCAGGAGGGAAATTGTTCTGCCAACAGTTGTAAAACACAACAAGACACAAGAAACATGAATTTAAAGTGACGAGTGGGAGAGGGGCTGGCAGGGGGGTAGAGGGGAGTCGGTCTTCCCCACAACAGAAGGGGGGGGGGGGGTCCACGGTTAGCCACATGGGGAAAAGGATCTCATGTGGCATTCTGTGCTGCATCTTGGTGGAACCAGTCTGTTGCTGAAGGTGCTCCTCAGGTTGACCTGTGTGTCATGAAAGGGGGAGCTGTATTGTCCAAACATCAGCCATGGTTGGCATACAGACAATGTCCTCATTCTCCTGGCAAGTGCTGTAAAAAAATGAGGGCAGTTGAATTATCAGACTTCATTTTTGAAGCTTTTGTATTTAAATATTTTTATTTGAATTTCACAGCAATTATCATACATACTATGATAACAGACAGTGACATTTTTGAAGCTTTTAATTACTTCCATTTTAGGTATTTTTCTAATTAAGTTTGTTTCCAAAATTTGAAAAAAATGTTGCATATTTTTTAATTATAAAATCTATTTAATAGCCAGGGATACATGCAAGGATTTCAAGAGCCTTTGATGGAATGACCAGCCAGAGACCTCCAGGGGCAGGCAATCAGTACATGCAGTTTGAGTCCTACTCACTGCTGCTAGCGTGGTCTACCTTCATGTACTCCTCTCAGGAGGTGTCAGCTTATTCTGCCACATGCATCCAGAAAAGACAGGATTTTGGGACAATGTCTAAGCAGCAAGCTATATCCGGTTCTTCTGAAGAAGGGTCTCGACCTGAAACATGACCTCTTCCCATTCTCCAGAGATGCTGTCTGACCCGCTGAGTTACTCCAGCTTTTTGTGTCTATCTTTGGTTTAAACCAGCATCTGCAGTTCCTTCCAACAGATTTATATAACTAATAGTCTCATCTTGACCACTTCCTGTCTGTGCTGTATATTGATTTAAAAAAAAAAACGCTACTATATATCGCTATGATTTTTGGCCATCTTACTCGCAGTCCTCCTCCGCTGAGGCAGCCCTGAGGATTTTTCCGATCGATGAAAAATAAAAAAAGTTATGAGTGTTTAAAAATCTTGAGATCAGCTGATTGGTCCTCTCGCCTGTCAATCACCACAATAAAGGTAACGCCCCTTCCGGGGGGGGGGGGGGGCAGGACTAACCCCAGATGCCTGGACGTGAATCAATCACTCTGGAAGATCATGAGGGAGAGTCCACAACTGTGATTCTAAGCTGTGAATCAACTGAACTGTGAGTCTGCAACGTACTTGCAATAAATGATTTGTTAGCCCTTAATGACAATGCAATGAGTTGTTTGGCAATTTGGTGGCCTGCACTCTGCTTGAAATGCTGTGAAATTGAGTTTGGTGGCCTGCACTCTACTTGAAATTACAAATTTCTGTATTACAAATTGTATTACAATCCTCCAGGTCCCTCAGATCGGCCGACTTGGGGTTACTAAACATCCCGTGGTCTAGGCATAAGCTCAGGGGCGACCGCGCCTTTGCAGTTGCAGCTCCTAGACTGTGGAACAGCATTCCTCTTCCCATCAGAACTGCCCCCTCCATCGACTCTTTTAAGTCGAGACTTAAAACTCCCAAGCCTTTCTTGACGTCCTCCGAGGAAGGGCTCTATTTATGTATGTACTTAATCTATGAACCAATGCTGTATAACGTTCGTACCTCCACCAATGTAAAGCACTTTGGACAACGAGAGTTCTTTTTTAAATGTGCTATAGAAATAAAAGTCACTTGACTTGACTGAAATGCTGTGAAATTGAGTTTGCTGGCCTGCACTCTGCCTGAAATGATGTGAAATTGAGTTTGGTGGCCTGCACTCTGCCTGAAATGATGTGAAATTGAGTTTGGTGGCCTGCACTCTGCCTGAAATGATGTGAAATTGAGTTTGGTGGCCTGCACTCTGCCTGAAATGATGTGAAATTGAGTTTGGTGGCCTGCACTCTGCCTGAAATGATCTGAAATTGGGTTTGGTGGCCTGCACTCTGCCTGAAATGCTGTGAAATTGAGTTTGGTGGCCCGCACTCTGCCTGAAATTCTGTGAAATTGAGTTTGGTGGCCCGCACTCTGCCTGAAATGCTGTGAAATTGAGTTTGGTGGACCGCACTCTGCCTGAAATGCTGTGAAATTGAGTTTGGTGGCCCGCAATCTGCCTGAAATGCAATTTCAAGCAATAGCCGTGAGTGAACTGCCAGCCCACCAGCCCCGAGTGACTGAGCCGCCAGCCCACCAGCCCCGAGTGACTGAACCGCCAGCCCACCAGCCCTGAGTGACATCCGCCAGCCCCGAGTGACTGAGCCGCCAGCCCACCAGCCCCGAGTGACGGAGCCGCCAGCCCACCAGCCCCGAGTGACTGAGCCGCCAGCCCCGAGTGACTGAGCCGCCAGCCCCGAGTGACTGAGCCACCAGCCCCGAGTGACTGAGCCGTCAGCCCCGAGTGACTGAGCCGCCAGCCCCGAGTGACTGAGCCGCCAGCCCGCCAGGCCTGAGTGACTGAGCTGCCAACCCAAGAATCCAGTCGGACCACATTGTCCATACTAGCCCTCTGGAAACCAGTCCCTTCAGCCCACAACACCCATACTAGCAGAAGGCCCCCTCCCCACCACTGGCCACCAATATTGGAATTGGTGGAGGTGGAATATTGCTTTGGGGGACCAGCCCTCCCATGTGAACATGGGACCCAACGGGTCCCACTTAGTCTGGTCCTGTATAATCTAGGTATGTTACAAAACTTACCTTCAGCGGCGCTGCAGTTCTGTCACTGGCCGTGTGCGCAACCTTGGTGCCTTTGAGAGGGGGTGGGTTTAAAATGCGGTTTTCTCCTGCCTGACGAAGTCGATCTTTGTCAGGCTGTTTAGCTGCTGAAGAATAATCGATCCGACTTGCGTTTTATCAAGTTTTTTAAAAACATCGCTGGATAATTTAATAGCAGGAGTAAAATAAAAATCGACTTCTAAAGCCGTCAAAGCCGACAACGGAACAGATCTCACGTACGGGACAGATAAAGGTAAGCCGTTTATCTATATTACTAAAAGTCTGATCTTGAACACTTTTGGCCCACTGTGGTGCGATTTCCGAGAGAACGCCGCCACCTACGGCCGTCATTTTTGGCCACCTCGCTTAGAGCCCACGTCCGCCTTCCTGGACCAGAGGATTTTTCCCATTGATGAAACATCAGAGAGATATGAATGTTTTTAAAACATTTGCCATTCTCTCTGCTGCCCCTGCTGGAGGGAGGGGGTGGGACTATAAAACCAGGAAGTGGTGTGCCTCACTCTGCAAGATGGAGGAAGCCAGAGGGTCATGCCTCTCTGAGCTCTCAATAACACTGAACACGTGTCTACTCAACTGTGGGTCCCCTTAATGTGGTTTGAAAATGAAAATATGGTTGGTTTGAAGTAAAAAGGCACTGCCTGCAAATGGTTGTTTGGGTGCTTTGGCTTGAAGTTAAAAGACACTACTGCAAATGGTGGTTTGACCTTTGGGTATTTTCCTGTTTGCACTGTATATTGATTTTAGATAAAACACTACCACTTACGGCTGTGATTTTTGGCCATCTTACTCAGTCCCCCTCCGCTCAGCAGGTGCAGACAATTCTTCCCAACAATGAAAAATAAAAGTGTTATTAGTGTTTAAAAAATGTTGAGAATCTCTCTCCTGTCAATCACGCCATGAAGGCCATTCCTTTTCCGGTGGGAGGGGGAGCAGTTATAAAACCCGGAAGTGTTGGTGTGGCTCAGTCTCTGCATGATGGGGGAGGGAGAGGTCACGACTCTGTCTGAGCTGTGAATCAACTGAACACACTGAATGTCTACTGAACTGTGAGTTTGATGTTTTGTGTGGTTTTATGGTGGTTTTATGGTGGTTTCACCCTGCATGAAATGGTATGAAGCTGCATTTGAATTTGGTGGCCTTGCACGCTACTTGAAGTGGAATGAAACTGCACTTGAATTTGGCGGCCATGCACCCCGCTTGAAGTGGTATGAAACTGCACTGAATTTGGTGGCCTTGCACCCTGCTGAAAGTGGTATGAAACTGCTCTTGAATTTGGTGGCCTTGCACCCTGCTTGAAGTGGTATGAAACTGCACTTGAATTCGGTGGCCTTGCACCCTGCTTGAAGTGGTAGGAAACTGCACTTGAATTTGGTGGCCTTGCACCCTGCTTGAAATGGAATTTCAAGGAATAGTCATGAGTCAACTGCCAGCCCACCAGCCATGAGTGAGCTGCCAGCACATCAGGCTTGATGGACTGAGCTGCCACCCCAAGAACCCATACCAGCGCTCCAGAAAGCCCCCCCACTGGCCACCAATATTGGAATTGGTGAAGAGGTGGATTATTGCGTCGGGGACCAGCCCTCCCGTGAGAACATGGGACCCAACGGGTCCCACTTAGTCTAGTTTTACATATAAATGTGGTTCTTAGGATTACATGAATCCAAATTTTAGGTTGCGAAAAGGTGATTTAGGCCCCATACGAACCGGCAGTGTTTTTCCTGCCGATATGGGGTTTAAATTCACCGCAAATGCAACGTTCCAATCGATCGCGTTCCACAAAATCCCACGCAAGATGATTTAAATGGCCATTAATTTACGGGAATTAAACACTAAAGTCCTTCCATTTGGCCTATAAATTCATGACAATGAGATTTAAAAATCATGTTATATTGTGAATTCTTGTGTGAATGTTATTTGGACACAGGCTATTGAAAAATGTTAACCTTTTCTGAAGAAATTGATAGATGTTTAGATCTAGTAATTGAATTTTGTAATTAGCTACAATTAGGTAACTAACTAATTATATGCTTTAATTTCAGGTCATCCAAGTAAGATTGTTTCATATTTGTTTCAGAATGCTTCAATCTATAATAACTGAAATTTTTATTCAGTTTTCATAATTTTTAAGAAAGTTATGGGCTTTTGACTGTCCTCGATCACAGCTTTTGAGTTAAGTCAATGGAAAAGCAATGGGGAACAAGATGTTAATTTCAGAGTATGAAAATGGCCATAAATTTTTTAATACTGAAGATATGAAAGTGAATTAGGTGTCCAATTAAACTTCTTTCTATGCTTAATCTGATGGGATAAATTGCAGACTTGATTTTTTAAATCTCAAAATTTTGTAACATTGCTATATAGTCCTGCATATTTATTCACAAAGGCTGAGCCTTTGTCATTTACTCCATCCATCTGCTTAGCTTTTGTCAATTCCTACACCCAGCTGCCTCTCCCATCCTGGATTTCCATATTTCCTTTTATCCCCTCTTTCTCTTCCCTAAACTCGCCTTCCAATATTCCTTCCTTCAGCTTAATATTTCGCTCCTCTTCTTTCCTTATCTGACATCCTTTTGTCTCCTTTTCACCATGAGGCTTTTCCACTTACTCCACCCATCTGCCTCCCTCCCCTCACCTGTATCCACCTATTGTTTGCCAGTTTGCCTCTCTCTTTTCCTGCTTCCATCCCCACCCCCTACTCCATCAGTCTGAAGAAAGGTCTCGACCTGAAATGTCAGCTGTCCATTTACCACTGCAAATATTGCCTAACCTATTAGTTCCTCCATCAATTTGGTTTTAAATCACATTTCTTCTCCCTTTGTTTGGGTGTTCAAGCCTGGGCCTAATTTGAGATCCTCTTAGTTTGGGATGGAAAATTGGCAATTTCCAAGATGCTACTCAATTTTTTTATTGTCATTTGCACCTGAAACAGAACATTGAAATCCGTACTTGCTGCAACTTAACATGCACATTAACATAATAACACAAAGCACGTACAATAATTCATAATACAATAAATTAATAATAAGTAATACTAGGTAACCGGACCTTAATAGTGCAAAACCAAAGTATGTAGTGCAACCAAAACAAAATCCATTGCTTTATTTCGGGAGTGATACTCCTAGAGGTGTCTTATTGACTGCTTAGGCATATAATTACCCCACTGCACCCCAGAGCTTGTGGACTGGCCACAGAATTAAGCTAGCGAAACACATGAGCACATTTATATCGAGAAAAAACAGAAATGTAATTTCCACATAAGCTGCTAATTGTGCAACAACTGAAGTTTAATGCCCAGAAGGTTAAGAAACATGCTTACTCAATATTAAATCAGACATGTAACATTTAAATTTAAAAAGATGTTAAGATCCATCAATAGACCTCACTGTTGATAATGATCTCACAGTGGGGCTTTGTGGTGATTTAAACTATAGCCTATATTTATTCATTTCCTATTTCATGCATTTTTGACAAACCTCCAGACTTTTATTCTATTTAATTCCGTAGCTAGTTAAGATTTAAGTCATAGAATCACAGCAGTGAATCAGGCCTGGATGACCCATTGAGTCCATGCTGGCCATCAACCACTCTTTACACCAGGGGTCGGCAACTTTGTTCTGCATAGGGGCCGGGACGTATGTCTGTGAGCGGATAGCGGGCTACATCTATCACGTGTACACATGGATCCCGCCCCCATCCCACCTCAGATGGCAGGCATCAAATCACGTGTTCACAGAAGATAGACATAAATGCTGGAGAAACACAGCGGATGAGGCAGCCTCGTGCAATTCTTGCATGTCTCACCAGCATTTCTCCAGCATTTTTGTCTACCTTCGATTTTTCCAGCATCTGCAGTTCTTTCTTAAACGTGTTCACAGAAGGTGCGTGGCCGTGCCGGCTGCTCTGCGCAGGATGCGGTACAGCCAGAGCTCGGCCGTGCTCGGGGAAGAGCTCGGCCACGCTCAGCCGCGCTCGGGGAAGTGCTCAGCCGTGCTCATGGGGGGGTGCTCGGCCGCTCTCGGGGAAGCGCTCGGGGAAGCGCTCGGCCGCGCTCGGGGAAGTGCTCGGCCACGCTTTGGGTGGGGGGGGGGGGGGACGCTCGGCAGGCTGGATGATTATGTGGAAAAAAAATCAGCCTGCGAGCTGAATGATTATGGGAAAAAAGATCAGCCTGCAGGCCGGATGATTTCGGGTTATGGGCCGCATTCTCCTTGGGGTCCGTAGGTTGCCAACCTCCATCTTTTATCACTAAACCAGGTTCATCCCAACCAGGGTGACATATGGGAGGAAACCCAAGGGGGTGGGGGGGGGGGGGGGGGCGGGGGGTCACTGGGAGAAAGTGCAAACTGCACACAAGCAGCACCTGAGGTCAGATACAAACCCATGTCTCTGGTGTTGTGTGGCAAAGGCTCCGTTGGCTCTGCCACTATACTGCCCAGTTTTTTCCAATAATGTGAGTTAATAAAAGAGACTGTGCTCTTCCCAGAGCCACAGAACTTCAAATGTTTTCATGGCACCAATATTATTTGCCTTGTGTTTCAGACCTCATCCTTTCAATAACATATTCCTGCCAACTTTGTTCCCTCTTAGTGTTGGAAAAATTGCTCTTCTAATGATCTTTCACTGCTTTAGCCTGAGGCCATGTGCAGGCGCCATTTGGTAGCCCTTTGCAGAGAACAGCCTAGGCAGCGATTAACTACCATCAGGAAGATTTATTTGCTTAAATGCATTTCATTCAAAAGTTAGGCAAGAGGAGGCAAAACCACCTCTGAGCCTTAATGCAGCTGTGAAAATATTTTAAGACAATTTGAGGTTAGCAGGGTTTTTTTAATCTCTCTGGTCCAAAAATTCTTATTTGTAATATTTGGAAGTTTTGCGCTTTGTTATTGTGGCCTCATTGTGTCATGGAAGGAGAAACATAACATTAAGCAGGAAACTAGATTCTTATTAGCTTTGCTACCACAATTGAACCAAGATAATTTGCAGTCATGGAAAGCTCAGTAATAGATAAGATAGGAACAGCGTTTGCTATCTTAAAAATAGTTTCTTATATAAGTTCAATTGAGAGAATCATATCACAGTGAAGTTGCAGCGAGATAAATAATGGCATCGGAATGGCATAAGAATATACAGTACATGAAAATTAAAATAAACTGCTGATGTTGGAAATATGAATAAAAACAGAAAATATTGCAACATTTCACAGGTCAGGCAGACTGTGAAAAGAACAACAATTCACATTTCAGGTCTGGAATCCAGGTCAGAGTAACTCTTTCGAATGGGATAGTTGAGGATGGAGTTAAAGGGAAAGGGTTTCTTAAATGTGTGAGTGTAGAGACAGAGGGGTGTAAAATGAGGGTAGAAGCAATAGGTAGCAAGGTGAAAAGTAAAAGTGGCAGGCAGACAAATCCAGGGCAAAAATCAAAAAGGGCCACTTTTCAACATAATTGCATAAGAGGTAAGAGTGTTGTAAAAACAAGCCTAAAGGCTTTGTGTCTCAATGCAAGGAGCATTCGTAATAAGGTGGATGAGTTGAATGTGCAGATAGCTATTAATGACTATGATATAGTTGGGATCACGGAGACATGGCTCCAGGGTAACCAAGGCTGGGAGCTGAACATCCATGGATATTCAATATTCAGGAGGGATAGACAGAAAGGGAAGGGAGGTGGGGTAGCGTTGCTGGTTAGAGAGCAGGTTAACGCAATAGAAAGGAAGGACATTAGCTTGGAGGATGTGGAATCGATATGGGTAGAGCTGCAAAAAACTAAGGGGCAGAAAACGCTAGTGGGAGTTGTGTACAGGCCATCTAACAGTAGTAGTGGAGTTGGGGATGGCATCAAACAGGAAATTAGAAATGCGTGCAACAAAGGTAATACAGTTATAATGGGTGACTTCAATCTACATATAGATTGGGTGAATCAAATTGGCAAGGGTGCTGAGGAAGAGGATTTCTTGGAATGTAGGCGGGATAGTTTTCTAAACCAACATGTATAGGAACCAACGAGAGAGCAGGCTATTCTAGATTGGGTATTGAGTAATGAGGAAGGGTTAGTTAGCAGTCTTGTTGTGTGGTGCCCCTTGAGCAAGAGTGACCATAATAGGGTTGAGTTCTTCATTAGGATGGAGAGTGACATTGTTAATTCAGAAACAAGGGTCCTGAAATTAAAGAAAGGTAACTTTGAGGGTATGAGAAGTGAATTGGCCAAGATAGACTGGCAATTGATTCTTAATGGGTTGACGGTAGATATGCAATGGAAGGCATTTAAAGACTACATGGATGAACTACAACAATTGTTCATCCCAGTTTGGCAAAAAATAAATCAGTGAAGGTAGTGCATCCATGGATAACAAGGGAAATCATGGATAGTATCAAAACAAAAGATGAAGCGTACAAATTAGCCAGAAAAAACAGCCTACCAGAGGACTGGGAGAAATACAGAGTCCAGCAGAGGAGGACAAAGGGCTTAATTAGGAAAGGGAAAATAGATTATGAAAGAAAACTGGCAGGGAACATAAAAACTGATTGCAAAAGCTTTTATAGATATGTGAAGAGAAAAAGATTAGTTAAAACAAATGTAGGTCCCTTGCAGTCAGAAACAGGTGAATTGATCATGGGGAACAAGGACATGGCAGACCAATTGAACAACTACTTTGGTTCCGTCTTCACTAAGGAAGACATAAATAATCTGCCGGAAATAGCAGGGGACCAGGGGTCAAATGAGATGGAGGAACCGAGTGAAATCCAGGTTAGCCGGGAAGTGGTGTTAGGTAAATTGAATGGATTAAAGGCCGATAAATCGCCAGGGCCAGATAGGCTGCATCCCAGAGTACTTAAGGAAGTAGCCCCAGAAATAGTGGATGCATTAGTGATAATTTTTCAAAACTCTTTAGATTCTGGAGTAGTTCCTGAGGATTGGAGGGTAGCTAATGTAACCCCACTTTTTAAAAAGGGAGGGAGAGAGAAAACGGGGAATTACAGACCAGTTAGTCTAACGTCGGTAGTGAGGAAACTGCTAGAATCAGTTATTAAAGATGGGATAGCAGCACATTTGGAAAGTGGTGAAATCATTGGACAAAGTCGGCATGGATTTATGAAAGGTAAATCATGTCTGACAAATCTTATAGAATTTTTAGAGGATGTAACTAGTAGAGTGGATAAGGGAGAACCAGTGGATGTGTTATATCTGGACTTTCAGAAGGCTTTCGACAAGGTGCCACATAAGAGATTAGTATACAAACTTAAAGCACACGGTATTGGGGGTTCAGTATTGATGTGGATAGAGAACTGTCTGGCAGACAGGAAGCAAAGAGTAGGAGTAAACGGGTCCTTTTCACAATGGCAGGCAGTGACTAGTGGGGTACCGCAAGGCTCAGTGCTGGGACCCCAGCTATTTACGATATATATTAATGATTTGGACGAGGGAATTGAATGCAACATCTCCAAGTTTGCGGATGACACGAAGCTGGGGGGCAGTGTTAGCTGTGAGGAGGATGCTCGGAGGCTGCAAGGTGACTTGGATAGGCTGGGTGAGTGGGCAAATGCATGGCAGATGCAGTATAATGTGGATAAATGTGAGGTTATCCACTTTGGTGGCAAAAACAGGAAAGTAGACTATTATCTGAATGATGGCCGATTAGGAAAAGGGGAGATGCAACGAGACCTGGGTGTCATGGTACACCAGTCATGAAAAGTAGGCATGCAGGTGCAGCAGGCAGTGAAGAAGGCGAATGGTATGTTAGCATTCATAGCAAAAGGATTTGAGGATAGGAGCAGGGAGGTTCTACTGCAGTTGTACAGGGCCTTGGTGAGACCACACCTGGAGTATTGCGTACAGTTTTGGTCTCCTAATC
>JAXLNO010002394.1:0-17500 GCA_038087875.1 Malacoraja senta
CGTATTCGTTCAGGTCCGTTGCCGAGTCCTTCAACATTGCCCAGTCTACAGACTCCAAACAGTCCTGGAGTTGTTCCTCTGCCCCGCCCCCCGACCAGCTCTGTACAGTCCTCACCTCCGGGGGTGCGCTCTTTAATTGCTGCCTGTAGGCAGGAAGAAGCACACACTGAGGGTGGTGGCTGGGGAGGGCTAGTGTGTGGACAGAGAACAGTGTGGGGGGGGACAGAACAGTGGGGACAGAGTGCATGCCTGACTCTCTCAACAAACATACTCTCTCAACACACATACTCCAGTCACACCACTCGCTCCACTAACACGCGAAAACACTGATTTACACTGAGAGAGGCTGCTGCAAACACCGGTCGTGCCGCCATCTTGGTTCATAATCCGCCCGTTTCGTTGGGTTTACATAGATGTCGTTTGTGAATTCTATGTGTTTTATAATCCCAGATAAAGTTTGTAATCAGAGAATCAAGATTTTTGAAAAAAGTTAGTTAGGTATATCGGTATTGATTGAAATAAATCAATCCCCCCTCTCCCTATCTCCCCCCTCTATCCCACCTCTCTCCCCCCACTTATCACTATACCCCCCTCTCCCTCTCTCTCTCTCTCTCTCTCTCTCTCTCTCTCTCTCTCTCTCTCTCTCTCTCTCTCTCTCTCTCTCTCTCTCTCTCTCTCTCTCTCTCTCTCTCTCTCTCTCTCTCTCTCTCTCTGAAACAGGGTAAACCTGTGTGTGAAGTTTGCACCAGGTACAGCACTAACAAATAAACTGATTTAAACGGTGACCTGACAACAGTTTGTACAAACAAATACGATCAAATAGAACAAGTTGTCCTACAACTTTAGTCTGTGTACACCATACACAAGAAGAAGTCACCTTGAAAGATCATCCCTCACGCCCCTGTGCCCCAAGGAATAAAGCACTAGGCTGCTGAATGTGTCCTAGATCAGGCCCTCGATTCTTGCCAACATCCCCGTGAATCTTATCTACGGCATTTCCACCTTGACACCATTTTACCGATACCAATGTGTCCAAAACTGAACACAACGCTGTAAATGTGGTCTCACTAACGTCTTGTACATGTGCAACATGACCTCCAAACCTCTAGATTCAATATTCTGACTGATGAAGGCCAATGTGACAAAAGCCTTTTAAACCACCCTATCTCCAGAAACAGGGGTCGCAGTTTAACAATAAGGGTTCGGCCATTTCAGACTGAGGTGAGGAAAATATTTTTCATCCAGAGAGTTGTGAATCTGTGGAATTATCTGCCACAGAGGTAGTGGAGGCCAATTCATTGGATGTTTTCAAGTAAGAGTTAGAGTCTGAAGAAGGGTCTCGACCTGAAATGTCGCATATTCCTTCTCTCCATAGATGCTGCCTCACCCGCTGAGTTTCTCCAGAATTTTTTAAATCTATGTTAGATATAGCTCTTTGGGCTAACGGAATCAAGGGATATTTTGAGAAAGCAGGAACGGGGTATTGATTGAGGATGATCAGCCATGATCATATAGAATGGCATGTGGGGCCGAATGGCCTACTCCTGCATCTATTTTCTATATGTCTATGTTTCTAAACACCTGTGGACAGCCCAGACGGATGAGTTGGTCATTTACATTCAGACCGACCTTGCTGTCTGATCTGTGGGTTTGAATTCACATCTACCTGTCGACTGGTCTGAAGTAGTTCACGACAAAATGAACTGCAGATCGAACAGACCCACAGCTAATGTTCACCGGCTGGAACTAATATTCCCACTGGACGAAGGATACAGCACCGTTACGTAACTACCCCCTTCTCAGTTCTGAACTTTAATTTTCCACATTATGTGTTTTTCTTTCCATTGTATCCTGGAGAGAGGCAATTAGTATTTCTAACTGTTAATAAAGATGAAAACATCAAGTTAATGCATTTTCATGTGCCGTGTTTACCAGCATGGATAGAGCTGCAAGATGGAGTTAGTGCTCATTACAGATGAGATTAATTATGGATACTGAACTTCAGTTAACCCTTTCTAGTCAAACATTTGAAATAACAACCAGTTGCCAGTTCCGTCGCACACTACCCAGATATATTTTCACCAGTGGCAACACTGACAACATTTGTCTTGTAGAAGATTGGACATGTTTGCAGGTTACCTATCCATGTGCGACCATTGGACAAACTGCTGTAATAATAATGTTAAAAAGTGTGATTAACCCGGGTTTGTCTTAAAATGAATTTGTTCTACGATCCCAGCGCAGAGATCCATGGCCAAGTGAGGAATATCTTACTGCACTATTTGTGTCCACACACACCCTCCGGTTATAGAGTCATAGAGACATAGAGTCTCACAGCGTCTTCAGCCCAGCCTGCCTGCCTGCCTGCCCACACCGGCCAACATGTCCCATCCCCATATTCCTATAAATGGCCTGTCGGTCTGTCTGTCCATGCACCTGTCTAAATGTTTCTTAAAGTTTCCCATAGTACATTTCAGTTCAGACCTTTATATAGTTACAAGGAGAGGTAGCTGAATGGATTGAAATTTGGCTTCAGGGAAGGAAGCAGAGGGTGATGTTGGAAGGGAGGTTGCTTCTCAGACTGGAGGCCTGTGACTAGTGGTGTGCCTCAGTGTTCAGTGCTGGGCCCGTTACTGTTTGTCATCTACATCAATGATTTGGATGAGAACTTACAGAGCAAGTTTAACAAGTTTGCAGATGATACAATAGTGGGTGGTTTTGCAGATAGTGAAGATGGTTGTGGTTAATTGCAGTAGGATCTGGATCGATTGGCCAAGTGTGCTGGGAATGGTTGGTGGAATTTAATGCAGAGAATTGTGAGGTATTGCATTTTGGGAAGTCTAACATGGGGAGGATCTACACAGTGCATGGTAGGGCTCTAGGTACAATTGTAGAGCAGAGGGATCTTGGAGTGCAGGTGCACAGTGCCTTGAAGGTGGAATCACAGTTGCTGTAGATCGGATGGTCTAAAAGGCTTTGGCACATTGGCCTTTACCTGGCAGAGTATTGAGTATGGGGGTTGGGAGGTCATGTTGGAGTTGTATAAGACCTTAGTGAGGCCGCATTTCGAGTATTGTGTTCAGTTGAGGGTACTGTGTTATTGGAAATATTTTGCCAAACTTGAACATTTAAACAGACATTTTACAGGGATGCACCAGCCAGGGTCTGGCCTATGGGGAGTGGTTGAGTGGGCAAGGAACCTATTCCTCGAAGCACAGAAGGAAGAAGGGTGATCTTATAGAGGTGTATAAGATCATGAGAGGGATATATTGGGTAGAAGCACAGATTCTCTTGCCCTGAATAGAAGAATCGAGGTACAGAGGACATAGGTTTAAGGTGAAGAGGAAAATATTTAATAGGTATCTGAGGGATACCTTTTTCACACAAATTGTGGTGGATGTATGGAACAAGATGCCAGAGGAGGTAGTTGAGGCAGGGACTTACCTACCATTTATGACACAGTTTGATAGGTATGTGAATATGATAGGTTTGAAGGGATTTGGACCAACTGCAGGCAGGTGGGACTAGAGTGAATGGGGCATGTTGTCCGGTGTGGGCAAGTTGGGCCGAAGGGCCTGTTTCCACACCATATGATGATATGGGTACTGGGTTGAACCATCTCCTCTTGCAGCTGGTTCCACACACTCACCACCCTTTGTGTGAAAATGACCCCTCTGGTTCCTATTCAATCTCCCCCCCCATCTTAAAGTTGTCCTCAGGATCTTAATTCCCCAAATATGTGCGTCGACCCTATCTATATCTCTCAATATTTTAGTCACCTTGAAAATATCATCCCTCATCTTCCTGTGCACCAAGAAATAAAAAACTAGCCTGCTGAATCTGTTCTAGATCAGGCCATCAAGTCTTGGCAACATCCTCGAAAATCTTATCTGTGGCATTTCCACCTTGACACCATTTTACCGATATTAATGTGTCCAAAACTGAACACAACACTGTAAATGTGGTCTCACCAACGTCTTGTACATGTGCAACATGACCACGACATTTCTAGACTCAATGTTCTGACTGATGAAGGCCAATGTGACGAAAGCCTTTTTGACCACCCTATCTCCGTGTGATGCTACTCTCAACGTACCGTGTACCTGTCGTCTGAGATCCCTCTGCTCTTTAGTTAATTCACCTTTTTACCTTGGTTACAGCTCATTGGTTCTGACACCTTATTACAGATGAGATTCATTATGGATACTGAACCGGCGTTAACCCTTTAAAGTCCAACATTTGAAATAAAAATAACAAAGTTTTTACCTCTCCCTCGTGTCCTGGCAAATTCCTCGTAAATCTTCTCTACGCCCTCAGACACAAAATGCTGGAGTAACTCAGCGGGTGGGTCAGGCAGCATCTCTGGTGAGAAGGAATGGGTGACGTTTCGGGTCGAGAGCCTTCTACACACTGACCCGCTGACTTACTCCAGCATTTTGCGTCTACCTTCGGTTTAAACCAGCATCTGCAGTTCCTTCTTACACAATGAGATTACAAGACTGGAGTTACTTTCTAACCACCTGTCTCACTCCCTGCCTCATCTCCCTCCCCACCTGTGTCATTGCTAGTAATATGGACTATGAGCTCTGGCTGGTCACCTCCCCCTTTCAGAATAGAAACATAGAAAGATAGAACATAGGCGCAGGACAAGGCCATTCGGCCCTTGAGCCAGCACCGCCAGTCAATATGATCATGGCTGATCATCCAAAATCTGTACCCCGTTCTTGCTTTCTCCCCATCTCCCTTGATTCCGTTAGCCCTAAGAGCTATAACTAACACTCTCTTGAAAACATCTGGTGAATTGGCCTCCCCAGCCTTCTGTGGGAGAGAATTCCCCAGATTCACAACTTTGGGTGGAAAAGACTTTCCTCATCTCAGTCCTAAATGGCCGACCCCTTATTCTTAAACTGTGACATCTGGGTTTGGACTCCTCCAACATCGGGAAATTTTTACCTGCATCTGGACTGTCCAATCCTTTAAGAATTGTATATGTATCTATAAGATCCCCTCTAATCCTTCTAAATGCCAGTGGATATACATTAAAATATACAATACAATACAATACAACATAAGCCCAGTCGATCAATTCTTTCATCAAATGTCAGTGCGCCATCCCGGGAATTAAGCTGGTGAACCTACGCTGCATTCCCTCCATAACAATAATGTCCTTACTCAAATTAGGGAGACCAAAACTGCACACAATACTCCAGGTGTGGTCTCACCGGTGCCCTGTACAACTGCAGTTGGACCTCTTGCTCCTATACTCAAGGCGCTTAATACTCAAGGGCCTTGAGTATTAAGCGCCTTGAGTATTAGAAAGGCGCTATATAAATCCCATCAATTATTATTATTATTATTATACTGAAAGCCTCTTGCTATGAAGGCCAACCTGCCATTAGCTTTCTTCACTGCCTGCTGTATCTGCCTTCTTGTTCTTACCAACAAAGTGGATAACCTCACATTTATCCACATTATACTGAATCTTCCATGCATCTGCCCACTCTCCCAACCTATCCGTCAACCTGCAGCCTCATAGCATCCTCTTCGCAGCACACACTGCCACCCAGCTTTGTGTCATATACAAACGGAGATGTTACATGTAATTCCTTTGACTACATTGTTAATAACTATTGTCAATAACTGGGGTCCCAGCACTGAGCCGTGCAGCACTCCGCTAGTCACTGCCTGCCATTATGAAAAATACCCAATGTCCTGTGTCCGCTCAGATCTGGCACCAGATAGGCAACACATCGTCCTGTAGTCTCGCCCATGGCCGCAGAAACAGCAGAGTCCCCATCACTATTTGAGCAATTTGTATTTTATTTGACCATATAACCATATGACCATTACAGCACGGAAACAGGCCATCTCGGCCCTTCAAGTCCGTGCCGAACACTTTTTTTCCCTTCTTTCTTCTTTCTTCCCCCAAGTCCCATCTACCTGCACTCAGACCATAACCCTCCATTCCTTTCCTGTCCATATACCCATCCAATCTATTTTTAAAGTATAAAATCAAACCTGCCTCCACCACTTCCACTGGAAGCTCATTCCACACAGCTACCACTCTCTGGGTAAAGATGTTCCCCCTAATGTTACCCCTAAACTTCTGTCCCTTAATTCTCAAGTCATGTCCCCTTGTTTGAATCTTCCCTACTCTCAATGGGAAAAGCTTACCACGTCAACTCTGTCTAACCAGCTCATAATTTTAAAAACTTCTATCAAGTCCCCACATAACCTTCTGCGCTCCAAAGAATAAAGACCTAACTTGTTCAACCTTTCTCTGTAACTTAGTTGCTGAAACCCATGCAACATTCTAGTAAATCTCCTCTGTACTCTCACAATTTTGTTGACATACTTCCGATAATTAAGCGACCAAAATTGTACTCAACACTCCAGAATTGGCCTCACCAATGCCTTGTACAATTTTAATATTAACATTAACATTAACATTAACATTAATATTAACAATTTTAACAATACAATCAGTATAACAAATATCCCACTCACAATCACCTATCCTCATCCCAATATTCTTTAATATCCTTATTTTATTTAATTCTTTATTTCGAACAGAATAAAAGAATAAAAAGCAAGTGTGAAACAGCACAGAAAAAAACAAAACAAGAATATTTATAAAGTGTCATAAACAATATCTATAAATAAATGAAATCGTATGTGTCCGATAAGGAGCAGGAAGAAGCCAAAGCTTATTAATTCCCACCCTTTATTCAACTGTTTATAATGATCTTATACAGATTTAGCAGCTAAATGTACACCATATGTACACCAGCAACTATATGTACACCATATGTACACCAGTAGCTATATGTACACCATATGTACACCAGCAGCTATATATACACCATATGTACACCACAGCTATATGTACACCATATGTACACCAGCAGCTATACGTACACCATATGTACACCAGAAGATATATGTACACCATATGTACACCAGCAGCTATATGTACACCAAAGTATTTACATTTATACACTAATCAAATATTTACAAAGCCATACAAAAAAAGAGAAAAAAGAAAAGAAAGCCCCCTGATATACGATACAGTATCTCTTAGTCATATATACAACCCATCACCCTATAATCACCCTTCCCAATACAATCAGTATAACAAATATCCCACTCACAATCACCTATCCTCATCCCAATATCCTTTAACAAAGTGTTTTTGTACATCTGTTTAAACTGAATCATGTTTGTGCTAAGTTTTATCTCCTGTTCCAAACCATACTTTTAAGAGTTGTTCTGCCATTGAGTTTTTTTAAAGTAAGTTCCCCTCTCAAATTATACCCACCCTGTCTTTCCATAAACAGTTTTTGTATATTTCCCGGAAGTAAATTATTTTTTGCTTTGTACATGATTTGCGCAGTCTTATATTTAACCAGATCAATGAACTTCAGCGTGTGTGACTTTAAGAATAATAAATTGGTATGTTCAAGATATCCAACGTTATCGATCATTCTTATTGCTCTTTTATTGTAATGTACATAACGGCTGTAGGTTGGTTTTGTAGGTGTTACCCCACATCTCCACACAGTAACTCAGATATGGCAATTTGAGTGTGTTATACAGAGTATGTAATGATTTGTGGTCCAGAATGTGTCTTGATTTTCCCAATTTTGCTATAGACTTTGCCAGTTTTGCTTTGACGTGGTTTATATGTGGTTTCCAGCAGATTTTACTTCGGAGTCACGTGAGTGACTTCGTGAAGAAGCCCCGTCCAGCCGCACACGCGTCATTATCGATCAGACGCATAGCGTTCATGACCGTGTGTGGAGGAGCTCCTCCAGCCGGTGAGTAAAACAAAAGTAAACAAAAGTCGGAAGGTAAGTGGAGTTACTTTTCACTTACAGGAGCGTTTCCTTCCCGTTTAGACTTGTTTGGTGGAGCTCCACACAAGTTTATTATGGAGAAATGGGAAGGAGAAGCGGCCAGGGACGCACCGTAGTAAAACCCCAGATCCTAAGGGTAGCTGGCGTCAGTCAGGGGAGTCAGTGGCAGCGAAGCCATTAACTCCCGTTGTGCTCGAATGTGCGTTAAACCGCCGGCGGTGGGGCGCAAGGTTGAAAATAATAATAATAATAATAAAATCGGCCCGACCTGTAGACTCGGATGAGTCAGACACGGAGGTATGCCCTCCTCAGACAGGAAAGAGTATTACACTGCAAGGGTCAAAAACTTTTAAACTCCTTATGGGGCAGATGATTTGTAACGAACCCCCACAGGAGGATTTAAGTCGGTGTTGGCCAATGAAGTATAGCACAGGAGGTGCCTTGGAACAGGCACAAGTGTGGCCTACAGGAGAGCCATCAGTGCCTGTGCAGAAACATTAAAGAGGTTGGCCTACAGGAGAGCCAGTGCCCAAAAATGCCAGAGAAAAGGCAAGTTATGTGTTGGCCTATTGGAGAGCCAATAATAGAAATGCCTGAACAAAAGGCAGCACAAACGTGCAATGATAAATGTGCCAGCACCGACAAATATAAAGAGTAAAAATAATGAAGCGTTGGCCTAGAATTGAGCCAGCGCCAGCAGCACCTGAAGCAGGGCTGCCTGTCCGTGGGCCTACAAAAGAGCCCGCGCAGGGGGGAATCTGGCAGAGACTTACCTGAAACAGGGGAGCCAGAAATTACCCAACATAAAAATGAATATCTAGATTTAGATGATGATTTCAATGAGGACCAGAGCCCATTATCAGAGCCAAAAATGTTCCAAGGCTGGCACAAAACTTTGCTGTTCCCAGAGTAACAGGGGAACCTTTGAGAGAGGAAATAGCTATGACTATAAATTATCTACTCTCCCATCAGCCCAGGAATTAACCATGGATGAGACTATCAAAAAATATGAGACCCGGGAAATTGTAGCAGTTACAGCAGTGAAAACTTGATATGGGTAATTTGAGCAGTGGTTTACGCTCACAAGAATTGAAATTACACAAGTGCTGAAATTTCTGGGGTCAGTGGTTTGGATGAAGGTTATATATCGTATTCATAACAAAATGTAGCACTCATGTGTAGTGCGCACTTTGAAATAAATTGTATTCATAAAAATGAAATAAGACCAAATATTCATCCTAAGTATGCAGGCTCTGCAAACCATGCAATATACAAATGCCTAAATCTGTTTTGGAGAAAATCTAGCAAAGAAACTAAAGGATCACCTATGCTGAGCATAGCGGTGAGAAGGCAGTATCCGTACAGGCGAAATGTGGTGCTGGAGAAGGAACAATCCTATCATTCTCGTATACACGTTGACGTGCTGCACCGAGGATACGTGGAGGTTACAATGTGCCTACTAGAAGGGGACAACAACTGCCGGTGGCAAACCCCGAGGTTAGGGGGCTTGATCTGGTAAGAAACACAACAAATGTTTCACACTCTCAAATAGGGGGAAGGTTACGATTCTTCCTAAAAGAATGGCAATCAATAACAAATGATTCATTTATTCTATGTAGCATTGTAGGATTCAAAATTGAGTTCTCTCCACGTTTGTATCCTCCAATTCAGGATAAATTCAAACTGGTCACGGATTTTCTCAATGGAAGAGAATGGGTTGATCAAAGGAGAATTGAAAAACGTTATGCAGAAAAGGATTATATAAATGTCAGGAGAACAACACCATCAGTTTGTGTCAAATATTCTCCTAGGAATATTCTCCTAGAAAAGGGATGGTGGACATAGAATCATTTCCGATCTGACAAATCTTAACCTTTATGTACAATAGAAACATTTCAAAATGGAAACATTTACTAATGCCATTTAACTAGTCACAAAGAATTGCTATAAGGCAAGCATAGATCTGCAAAATGCATATTATTCTGTGGCAATGCATGGTAATGATCAAAGATATTTGAAATCTAGATGGATGAGTCAGTTATGGCAATTTAAAGCATTGCCCAAGGGTCTGATTTCAGCACCAAGATTATTCACTAAATTGCTCAAACCAAATTTTAGCTCTGTTAAGAGCTGAGGGCCATGTATTAATGGCTTATTTAGATGATATCCTCATTGTAGGGGACACTTTGGCTGCTGCAAAATTGTCAGTATCCAGAGTCAAATACATTTTGAGAAATTAGGTTTCATTATTCACCTACAAAAATCTAAATTGTTACCAAGCAAAAAGATTGATTACCTAGGGTTCACAATTAACTCCGAACACATGGTAATCACTTTGCCAAAAGATGAAAAGCTGCAGTTAATTGAAGGTTGCATAAAACCCATTAATGAGGACACACCTTCAATTAGAGAAGTGGCAAGCCTTGCTAGGCAAATTAATTGCAGGGTTTCCAGCGGTCACGTTTGGACCATTGCATTATCAATGTTTACAGAGAGCTAAGGTACAAGCGTTAAAAATGAATAGAGGGCATTTTGATAGGCCCATGAAATTAACAATTCAATCCATTACAGAAATAGAATGGTGGATTTTACTTCGGAGTCACGTGAGTGACTACGTGAAGAACCCCGCCAGTGCGCCTGCGCGTCATTACGTCAGACGCCTTGACGCAAACGGACGTGAGGAGCAGAGCTCCTCGAGTGGATTTGTAGTTTTTCAACTACAAGGTAAGTAAAAAAAAATTTCATGTTTTCCAGGTCCGTTTACTGTGGGTCTATGGGGATTTTTTCCACAGACGCCATGGAAAAAACGGACAGGGGGAAGAGGCGAGCGACACAGCCGACAGAAGTCGGGAAAGTCGGGAGTCCGCGGTTAGAGACCAACCGCCTCTAAACCCCGGTACAGTCGCCAGCGGTGAGCATAGCGACTGTGGACCTGGGGCTGGTGAAAACACTGTCAGCGCCTGTCGGGCAAAAGATACAGTTTAAATCCCAACGGCCGACGGAGGGAGTCCCAGGCAATGTAAGTAGCTCTAGGGCTAGATACTGCTTTCGAGCATATTGCCCAAATAGAAAGCCTTTTACATAGGCTGTTGGAGCAAAGTTCACTCAGGGAGGAGTGTACTGAAAGCAAGCTGCTGGAAACAGCGCAAACAGCTCCTGGTACAGGGCTAGATACTGCTTTCGAGCATGTTGCCCAAATAGAAAGCCTTTTACATAGGCTGTTGGAGCAAAGTTCACTCAGGAAGGAGTGTACTGTAATCCAAGCTGCAGGAGCAGCTTAACAGCACCTGGCTCAGGGCTGATGGAATGCACCCTCAGGAATGAGGAGCGCGCTATGGGTCATGAGATTTCAGACCCCGACTCTGACGGTGAGGCTGTATAAGGCGATGAACGGCAGCTGCCAGATGTTCCACTCCTGGCAGTAGGATTCGCTGCCCCGTCAGGGTCAGGAGAGCCATTAGGAGAAGAACTGGCCTCCTTAATAAATTACTTGGTTTACCATTAGCTGTAACAGCAGGAAATGGATGAGACTGCAAGAAGTAACTGTGGGCAGCAGTGAATCAAATTATCTGGAATCAGTTGCAGAGAATATTAAAGCTGCTGGGTTCTGGAATAACTGCTTTTGCCAGAATAGCAGAAAAAAGCCAAGAGATGACGGAGTTGCATCAGGAAACACTGGGGTTGCTATGCAGCACCCACTTCGAGACAATTGTCTGAGGAAAGTGTGATACGGCCTACTATGAATCCAAAATTCGCAGCAATCTGAAAACCAAGTAATATACAATTACCCAACTTACTCTTTGGAGAGGATCTCGGGAGACATATTAAAGAGTTGGAAGATGAAGCGAAAACAGGATTGATGAAGACATCAATGGTTGTGAAGTCTGTAAAGAGGAAGTATCCTTTCAGACGTCATACGGATCCTGGACCAAGTCGCTCATCAACGCAGGGACGTAGTTGGCGGCCTGCAGCGGGAGCAAGAACCAGTGGGCGTGCTTCCGGGAGAACCCAGGAATCTCAGGGTACTCAAATGACTCAAGAGGTAGGTGGACCTGGTTCTCATGGGAACATACTAACTGGATTAAGTCCAAAAGTTGGAGGCAGGTTACATTTCTTTTATAATAATTGGAAGAAAATTACTTCAGAATGTGGTAATCCTGAATCATATACAAGGATTTTGAATTGAATTCAATCCAAATTATGATATGCCTGATCAGCATGTTCCTAGCCGAACTCTGCACTTTGTACAAAAAGAAGTGATGGAGGTTCAGGTTGCACTTGAAACCCTATATAAAAAAGGGGTTATTGAAAAATCAGTCTACCAAAGTCACCAATTTGTGTGAAATATATTCCCTCGATCAAAAAAGGATGGAGGATGTAGGATTATTCTAGATTTGACAAATCTGAATCCTTTTGTGCAATTTAGACATTTTAAAATGGAAACATTTGTGACTGCCAAACAGCTTATTTCAGAAGCATGTTATGTGGCAACTATAGACTTGAAAGATGCATATTATTCAGTGTCTGTTCATTCAGAAGAGAGGAAGTATCTTAAATTTAAATGGATGAACCAGTTGTGGCAGTTCAAAGCTCTGCCTAATGGGTTAACATCTGCACCCAGAATATTCACAAATTGTTAAAACCAATTCTGGGTTTGCTGAGAAGCCAGGGGCATGTACTCATGGCATATTTGGATGATGTCTTGATTATAGGAAAGACAAAACAGTCAACAGAAGCATCTGTTGCAGTTGTGAAATCAACTTTTGAAAATTTGGGGTTTCTAATTCATCCAACGAAATCTAGGTTAACACCATGTACCTCCAATTAATTATTTGGGGTTTACAATTGATTCAGTCCAAATGAATATTACTTTGCCCAGGGAAAAAAGGGTGGATTTGATTAAAGATTGTAGTAATCTCCTAAACGAGCAAAAACCCTCAATTAGACAGGTGGCTCGTGTACTGGGAAAATTAGTAGCAGCATTCCCAGCAGTTCAATTTGGACCATTACATTATCAACAGCTGCAGAGAATTAAAGAACAGGCACTGAGAAAGCATGTTGGTCATTTTTGATAGAACCATGCAACTAACAACAAATGCAGTTTCTGATCTGCAGTGGTGGATTCTACATGTCTCAAGCAGTTCCAGCAAAGTGCTAATTGAACAACCTTCCATGATATTACAAACTGATGCCAGTGCACTAGGATGGGGTGCAACTGACTTAACATCTAGCTGCGGAGGCAGATGGAATCAGGAAGAGTCATTGTTACTGCAGACATGGGGAATTAACTATTTGGAGCTTCTAGGATGTTTCTATGGGCTCCAAGCTTACTGTTCTAACACAACTAATAAGCATGTTCAAGTTCAAATTGATAACACAACAGCAGTTGCCTATATTAATCATATGGGTGGAATCAAGTCGGTGTCATGTGACAAAATGGCTAATCAAATTTGGTCTTGGTGTATTGAAAAGAATATTTGGATTTCAGCTATCCATCTAACAGGTAGAATGAATACGATAGCAGACACCAGGTCACGAAAGTTCCATGATAATAAAGAATGGTTGTTGAATCAAGAGGTACTCAATGATATAGTAACCAGATTTGGAATGACCGACATCGACTTGAATCATCAGCTATCGAGATATGTCTCATGGAAACCAGATCCAGGAGCAGTGGCGATTGATGCTTTCTCGCTACATTGGGGTGGTATGTTTTCATATATATTTCCACCTTTCTGCCTCATAAGCCAATGTTTGCTTAAAATCAGGCAAGATGCTGCTTCAAGGGTATTGGTAGTACCAGATTGGCCTATACAGCCATGGTATCTGTTGATATTAGAATTAACAACACAAATGTTGATGAAAGTCCCAAAAAGGAGTAATTTATTGTTGTACTCTGTAACAGGGTAACAACATCCATTATACCATCGTTTGGATTTGTTGATGTGCAGGTCTTAAGAATGCCTTTTCTGGGACGAGGACTGTCTGAGCATACTGTGGACATGCTTACGGCAGCCGGGAGGAAGAGCACTCAAAAACAGTACCTTTCTTATATTAAGAAATGGGAAGAGTTCTGTGTACAAAAGAATGTGCAATAAAGTACTGCAGATATTTCAAATGTTTAGAATTTCTGTCGAAACTTTATTATGATGAAGGTCTGAGTTGTAATGCAATTAATTCAGCCAGAAGTGCATTGTCCTCATATTTGGTTCTGGATTCAGAAAGAAACTCAATTGGGTCACACCCAATTGTTTCCAGACTAATGAAAGGAATCTTTAATTCCAAACCACCGAAACCTAGGTACGTGACAATCTGGGATGTAAGTGTGGTACTGAAACTACTTCGTGAATGGTCATCAAGTGTGTCTTTACCTTTGGTCAAGCTCAGTATGAAAGTATTCATGCTTATGGCATGAGTGACAGCACAACGAGTGCAAACACTTGGAAAATTACAAAAAGACAGTATGGAAGTAACTGAAGACAAGGTTACATTCTATATCTATGACCTACTAAAGTAAATTAGGCCAGGTGTGAAAGGATTTAAAATTATGCTAGCAGCATATCCAAATGATCCATGTCTCTGTATTAAGACATATTTATTAAAATACATTGAGGTCACAAAGAATTTGAGAATACGGAAACTGGTTTGTTGATCACACACAAGAAACCATACAAGAGAGTTTCAATACAGACTATTTCCAGATGGATAAAAGAAGTCTTAACAGCTGCTGGTATTAACACTTATGTTTTAAGTCTCACTCGCCTAGGGCAGCAGAAACGTCGGCGGCCAGGGCAAAAGACGGCCCCGTCGACCATATCCTCGCAGCCGCCGGGTGGTCCAATGAGTTGATGTTTTCAACATTTTTACCATCGGCCTATTGTTAATGCGGGGTTGTTTGCAGAAACTATTTTAAGTTCTGTGTAAATTCCTCTGGTTTAAAGGGGATCTGATTCATTTCATTATTGAAATGAATTACTGCATTTGTGGTACAAATGTTATTATGAATGCATGATTGATTATTCTCGTTCCGTGTCAATCTATGCAGTGAGAAGCCGGGATTGATCCACGGCATGAAATCACAAAGCTTTAAAATCTTCACGTAGTCACTCACGTGATTCCGAAGTAAAATAGTAAGATTAAACGAGAACTTACCTAAGTTTGAAGTTTGATCTTTATTTTATGAGGAGTTACGGAAGTGATTACGTGCCCACTACGACCCTACCCTCTATCATAAAAGTCAGATGGAAGTTCTTGTATTACTCGTTTTATTATGAGACTATATTACTTCGGTTGTTGTTTTTTGTGATTTCACACCGCTGCTTTGAAGATTGACGCGCAGGCGCACTGGCGGGGTTCTTCACGTAATCACCTACGTAACTCCTCATAAAATAAAGATCAAACTTCAAACTTAGGTAAGTTCTCGTTTAATCTTACTATTAACAATGTTTCTACTGCTTCCAGAAAAGTTCTGGTAGAAACACCTTCCGTCACTCTACAGACTGATGTAAGTGTGCTGAGTTGGGGCGCTACTAACATGATTTCCAGCTGTGGAGGTAGGTGGAATGTGAATGAAGTACCTTTGCTGGAAAATCTGGGAATCAATTATCTAGAGCTATTAGGCGCATTTTACGGCCTTAGAACTTATTGCACTGATATGGGAAATGTGCATGTTCAGGTACAGGTTGACAATACTACAACTGTAGCATACATAAATCACATGGGTGGTATAAAATCAGAATCATGTGATAAATTGTCAAATGAAATTTGGACCTGGGGTATTGCCAGAAAAATTTGGCTGTCAGCAATATATTTACCAGGCAAAAATTAATACAATTGCAGACAAAAGATCACGTACATTTAATGATAATACAGAATGGATGTTAAATCGGAAAATATTCACACAAATTATCACACAATTTGGAATGCCAGAAATTGATCTGGTTGCATCAAGATTGAACCACCAGTTGACTAAGTATGTGTCATGGGAACCTGATCCTGGAGCAGTAGTGGAGGATGCTTTCTCGCTACATTGGGGTGGTATGTTTCTGTATGATTTTCCACCATTTTGTTTAATCCACAAATGCATAGAGAAAATTAAACAAGATTCAAGCCTCAGGGATTTTGGTAGTACCAGATTGGCCTACACAGGTATGGTACCCACTGGTGTTAAAAATGATCAAAAAAACCCTTATGGTTATTCCAAAGCAGATTAAACTGCTTGTACACCCTGTGACTAATGAATCACATCTTTTACATAATCGTATTGGTTTGTTGATTTGCAGATTCTCGGAAGGCATATCTTGGAAAAGGATTATCAGACCGTACGGTGGATGTTATGACAGCAGCCTGGAGGAATAGTACCGAGAAGCAGTACATTTCCTATATAAAGAAATGGGAGGTGTTTTGTTCAGGAAAGAATATTGCATATAACACAGTAGAAATTTCAGATGTAATAGAGTTCCTTTCTACTCTATACTATGAATTAAAATTAAATTATAGTGCAATTAATACTGCACGAAGTGCACTCTCTGCATATTTAAGCAGTGAATCAGAACAAACTCCAATTGGAGCACATCCTTAGGTCTGTAGGTTTATGAAAGGAATTTTCAACTCTAATCCTCCCAGACCCAGGTATACAGAAATTTGGAATGTAAAAGATGTACTGATGTTCCTAAGGAGTTGGAATCCAGTTGAAACCCTGTCATTATCCAAAATTATCATGAAATTGGTTATGCTCATGGCATTAGTTTCAGCGCAGAGAGTTCAAACATTACAGAAACTCAGAATTGATAGAATGAAAGTATGGCAAAATGCCATGACATTCTATGTCTATGATTTACTGAAACAAAGTAGACCTGGGTCCACAGGATGCAAGTTGGAATTTTTAGCATATCCTACAGATTCACGACTGTGTGTAGTAACATATGTGAAATGTTACATAGAAACAACAAAAGTTATAAGAGGCGCCGAATTGGCAGTTTTTATTAGTCATAAAAAGCCTCATAAGAAAGTATCAACACAACCAATTTCACGATGGTTGAAACAGGTGTTGAGATATTCAGGTATTGATACTGATAAATTTAAATCTCATTCCGCGAGGGCGGCATCAACATCAGCGGCCAGGGATTCAGCGTGCCAATAGACCTTATTCTCGCGGCCGCAGGATGGGCAAGTGAACAGATGTTTCAAAAGTATTACCACAAGGAGATTAAAGATCTCAGAGGGTTTAGTGATGCCGTGCTGGATACAGTATTAAATCCCCCATTATAAATGGGCCTGATTTTTGATATTTTTATTAAAATAAATAAAACCATTAACTGATTACATTCAAATGTTGTGGTTATGCATTGTTGATTGTGCTTACTCAAATAGAGTCAATCGATGCAGTGAACACCTGGATTTGAATCCACGGTGTGAAATCACAGAGCTTTGAAATCTTCACGTAGTCACTCACGTGACTCCGAAGTAAAATAGTAAGATTAAACGAGAACTTACCAAGTTTGAAGTTTGATCTTTATTTAATGAGGAGTAACGTTGATGGATTACGTGCCCTGCGCTCCCACCCTCATAAAAGGATCAAGCTGGTAGTTCTAAGTCTTTATGCATCTTACTATCATACTTCAGTAATTATCGTCTGTGATTGT
>JAXLNO010002394.1:22500-25089 GCA_038087875.1 Malacoraja senta
TGAAGGGGGTGTGGTTGATAAGCAGATGCTTAAGGGTCAATGGGGATGGAGTCATACAGCATGGAAACAGGCACTACGACCCAACTTGCCCACTCCAAACAACATGCTCCATCTACACTATGTCAACTGGCCCATTTCCCTCTACACCTATCCTATCCATGTACCTGCACAGATATATCTCATGTATTATGATAGTAACTGCCTCAACTACCTCCTCTGGCAGTTCGTTCCATATACACAACGCCCTTTGTGTAAATAGTCACTCCTCATGTTCCTATTAAATATTTACCCCCCTCACCTGATACCCATGTCCCTGATCTTAATTTCCCTAATCTGGGCAATAGACTGTGTATTTACCTGATCTATTCCGCTCATGCTTTTCTACATCTCTCTAAGATCACTCCTCACCCTCCTGCACTCCAAGGAATAATGTCCTAGCCTGCCCAATCTCCCTCTATAGCTCAGGCCCTCGTGTCCTGGCAACAGCCACGTAAAACTTATCTGCACCATTTCCAGCTTGACAACATATTTCCTAGAACACGATGACCAACACTGAACACAATACTCTAACTGTGTTCTCATCAACGTCTTATACATCTGTAACATGACCTTCCAACTTCTACACAATACACTGATGCAGGCCAATGTGCCAAATGCCTTTTTAATCACCATATCTACCCGTCATGCCACTTGCAAGGAACTATGTAACTGCACTCGTAGATCCCTCCTCCACCACAGCACTTCCAAGAGCCCAACCATTCACTGTGTAAGTGCTGCCCTTATTAAACTTCACAAAATGCAACACCTCACATTTCTCTGTATTAAACTCCATCAGCCATTCCTCAGCCCACCTGCCCAACCGATCAAGATCTTGCTGCAATTTCTCACAAATTTTCAGTATCTACAATACCACCCAGTTTAGCGTCAGCTGCAAATTTGCTGCTCATGCCTTGTACGTTCTCAGCACTAGTCACAGGCCTCCCGTCTGACAAAACAACCTTCCACCATCACCCTCTGCTTCCGTCCATGAAGCCAGGTTTCTATCCATTCAGCTATCTCACTTGGATCCCTTGCAATCTTACCTCCAGATCAGCCTACCATGTGGATGCTTGTAAAATACCTTTGCTCAAATCCACATATACAACGTCGACAGCTCTGTCATCATCAACGTTTTTGGTCACATCTTCAAGAAGCTCAATCAGGTTGGTGAGACACGATCTCCCACGTACAAATCTGTGCTGACTATCCCTAATCAGCCCTTGTCCATCTCAGTACAGTGTATATCTGATGTCACCTTCCTGTCGTACAACTGTGCTCTATTGTACAACACTCTCACGACTCTATCATTTACTGAGCTCATGACATAGCAAAGCATCAACTGAGACTTGTCACAGTTCCTCTGCTGTTCCTCAGCTGGCTTTTGGGAAACCTACAGAATCCCATCAGAATGAAGAAAAAAGGGTCGGCCATTTAGAACGGAGACGAGGAAACACTTTCTCTCCCAGAGAGTGGTGAGTCTGTGGAATTCTCTGCCTCAGAGGGCGGTGGAGGCCAGTTGTCTGGATGTTTTCAAGAGAGAGCTAGATAGGGCTCTTAAAGATAGCGGAGTCAGGGGATATGGGAGAAAGGCAGGAACGGGGTACTGATTGGGGATGATCAGCCGTGATCGCATTGAATGGCGGTGCTGGATCGAAGGGCCGAATGGCCTCGACTCCTGCACCTATTGTCTATTGAGGGTCGGGCCTGCTCCGGTCTCGGAGTTCCTCAGCCTCTCCTCAGCCGTGGGTAAACGCGAGGTTCAACAGCTCGGAGATTCCCACCCTAAACCACTAATTGCAAGCCCCTTCTCCTGCTAGGCCTCGTCCACCTTGTTGAAGCCCTGTTGCCAGGGGAAGCCTTTAACCTGCCCGACCAGGGCCCACAATCACCTTCTCTACACAATCTATCACTCCGAGTCCCACAAAAAATGAGTCTGTGGCCTGAGGACTTCACCCAAAGGATCTCTCTCTGTCTCTCTCACTCTCTGTCTCTCTTTCTCTGTTTCTCTCTCTCCTCTTCTCTCTCCCCCTCTCTCTCTCTGTGTGTCTCTCTCTCTCTCTCTCTCTCTCTCTCTTTCTATCTCTCTCTCTGTCTCAATGTCTCTCCCTTTGTCTCTATGTCTCTCTGTCTCTCTCTGTCTCTCTATCTGTCTCTCTGTCTCTCTCTCTCTCTGTCTCTCTCTCTATCTCTATCTCTCTCTCTCCCTTACACTCCCTTCCGCCCCAGGCTTACATTCCACAGCAGGCCTCGCCCCTCAGCTACGGAAAACCCTCACAGGCCGAGATGTTTCGAAGCGCCCCTCAGGCACGTAATCCCTGCCCTCCCCCCTCCTTCCACCTCCGCCCCGATCACTCCCGAGGCTGGTACGCTCCTGCAGTCCACACAGACACCCACAAACAGAGACAGAGAGACAGACACCAACTGTAATGGCATTATCCGGGACAACCCGTACACGGGCCTGTAAATTTGTTTTTTGTCCCGTACGGGACCGCCCTTGTCACGTATTTGACCGCTGCTACTCGGGTCGAGGGGACTGTCGGGTCGGACCCC
>JAXLNO010002394.1:25289-229879 GCA_038087875.1 Malacoraja senta
AGAATGGGGAGTAAGAAAGGGGTGAGAGAGAGGGGGAAAGAAAGAAAGAGGGCAGAGAGAGAGAGGGGGAGAGAGAGAGAGAGTTAGCGAGAGATTGAAAGAGAGAGGGAGAGAGAGGGGGGAGAGAGAGGGTGAGAGAGAGAGAGAGAGAGTGGGTTAGATAGGGGTGGAGAAAGGGGGGGACAGAGAGAGAGATGGGGAGAGAGAAGGGGGGAGTGGGGATAGAGAGTGAAAGAGAAGGGGAAGAGAGAGAGCGGGGAAGAGTGATAGGGGCAGAGAGAGAGGTGGTGGGGGCAGATACCGTCACAGCAAATATACAGCATTTGGACAGCCGTTTGTCTCGGGATAGGATTGGTGGGATATGAGACAAATAGTCGTGAAATGAGATCACTTGTAATCTCATTCACATCATGGACATCATGCCTCATAGGCATCTCGATCTGCATGGATAAATCGGGCCGAAGGGCTGTTTCCCTGTTGTTCTCATGAACATTTCCACAGCACTGGAATCACCGGTTCCGTTATCACTCATGTGATCTGTCATCGGCCTGCCCGCCAGGCCAGTTGTAATTCCTTCGTCTAAATCGTCAATAAATATTATAAGTATCTGGGGTCCCAGCACTAAGTCTTCCGGCACCCCACTAGTTCCTGCCTGCCATTCTGAAAAGGAACGGGCCCATTAGCGGACTGCACTTCCTGAGGAAACTAAAAACAGGCCTCACTCCCCACCAACATCCTCAGGACTTTCTAGAGGGGTACGGTGGAGTCTGTACTCACGTACTGTATAAATACGTGGTACTCCACCTGCAACTGCTCGGACAGGAAGGCTCTGCAGAGGGTAGTGAGGGAGCAGAGAAGATCATTGGCGTCTCCCTACCCTCGGTACAAGAACTGTTCCAGAGCTGCTGTCGGAAAAAACGCTCAGAGAATTGCTAAGGACAAACTGCACCCCCTCCACATACACCTGGATCTCCTGCCATCAGGCAAGAGATATCGCAGCATCAAAGCCCGGACTACAAGACTGCTAAACAGCTTCCTTCCATATGCTGTGAGGCTGCTAAACAGCCACTCTGTACTCACAGTCACCTGAATCTGCGGCTTGGCACGGACACTTTAATAACTGGCACTGGCCACTTCAATAACTGGCACTGGCCACTCAAATCAACCAACCCCGGACATGTTTATGATTGGTTTTACTGTATTTTAACGTTGTTTTTACATACTTTTAACTATTTATACTGTTCCATCAGCGACTGGATTGTTTTTAGTGTTATTATGTGTGAAATATTTTATATTCCATGTGCGATGCGCCGGTATTCCCTGGGAAACGTCTTTTCATTTTGCACTGTACAACTGTTGCTTGCAAGATGACAATAAAAGCTGATTGATTGATTGATTGACCCGTTCATTCCTACTCTTTGCTTCCTGTCTGCCAATCAGTTTTGTAGCGATGTCAATACCCTTGTCCCAATACCATGTGTTCTAGTTTTGCACACTAATCTCTTGTGTGGGAACTTGTCAAAGCTTTTTGAAAGTCTAGAGCCACCACATCCACTGGCTTTCCCTTATCCATTCTACTTCTTCCACAAGAGAGTGAGAAAGGTGGCAATCCTCGAGAAATTGGGGAGAGTGTTCCTTAAAGTTTGCCGTAGTATTTTTTAGTTCGTACCTTTATATAGTTACAAGGAGAGATAGCTGAATGGATTGAAATTTGGCTTCAGGGAAGGAAGCAGAGGAAGATGGTGGAAGGAAGGTTGCTTCTCAGACTGGAGGCCTGTGACTAGTGGTGTGCCTCAGTGTTCAGAGCTGGGCCCGTTACTGTTTGTCATCTACATCAATGATTTGGATGAGAACTTACAGAGCAAGTTTACCAAGTTTGCAGATGATACAAAAGTGGGTGGTTTTGCAGATAGTGAAGATGGTTGTGATTAATTACAGTAGGATCTTGATCGATTGGCCAAGTGTGGTGGGGAATGGTTGGTGGAATTTAATGCAGCGAATTGTGAGCTATTGCATTTTGGGAAGTCTAACATGAGGAGGATCTACACAGTGAATGGTAATGAAATTTGTTGAAGAAATTAGAAATATCTTTAGTCAGGGTGGTGAAATTTGTGGAGATCTTTTCCACAATAGAGGCCATGTTAGTGGATATTAATAAAGCAGAGATAGATAGATTCTTGATTAGTACAGGTGCCAGACATTATGGGGAGAAGGCAGGAGAATGGGGTTACAAGGGAGAGATGGCTCAGACATGATTGAATGGCGGAGTAGACCTGATGTGCCGAATGGCCTAATTCTACTGCTATCACTGATGACCTTATGACACATCCTTCTGTACTCCATACCGTTATTGGTCGTGATTCATCCCACCACAGTGTTGTCGTTTGCAGACTTGTAGATGGAATTAGATCCACATTTGGCCTTGGTGTCATGTGTATCGGGAATGTATTAGAGGACTGAGAACGCATCCTTGCGGGGCACCAGTGTTGATGATTATTGTGGATGAGATGCTGTCACCTATCTTCACTGATTGGAAGGGTCAGAAAGTTGCAGATCCAGTGGTAGAGGGTGGAGCTGATTCCTAGTTCGAGCAGCTTGGAGATCACCTTGGATGGGATTAAGGTGTTGAAGGCGGAGCTATAGCGGATAGATAGGAGTCTAACGTACGACAATCCCTAACGTAGCAATTCTTGCTATTGAAGGAGTGCAGTGCAGTGCAGGTTAATTCCCTGGATGGCGGGATTGACAAGTGATGAAAGAATGGGGTCGACTGGGCTTATATTCACTGGAATTTAGACGGATGAGAGGGGATCTTACAAAAACATATAACATTAAGGATTGGACAGGCTAGCTGCAGGAAAAATGTTCCCGATGTTGGGATGTCCGGAATCAGGGGTACAGTTTAAGAATAAGGGCTAAGAATAAGAGTTAGGAATAATAATAAGGCTAGGCTATTTAGGACTAAGATTTTATTTAAAATTTTTTTTATTTTATTTTTTTTAATTTTTATTTATTAGAAAGTACATTACATTACAACCGCATGCATTAGTACTCGTCATTTATATATTCTTACAATTAATGTACTCCATTTATTTTTACACTAGAAAAGGAAAAGATTGAAACAAAGCAGAAAGTGAAAGAAAAAGTGAAAGTGTAGAAAATGTGACAACAAAAAAGGACGAAGACCCTATAAGAGCAAAATTAAAAACAAAAGAAAAAAGAGTTATGAAATAGGCCCTAGAAAAGAAGGAGAAAGAGAAAGAGGAAAAAGAGAGAAACAAATATTTTATGAGCATTACGTATTTAGGACTAAGATGAGGAAAAATGTTTTCACACAGTGTTGTGAATCTGTGGAATTCACTGCCACAGAAGTCAGTGGAGGCCAAGTCCCTGGATGTTTTCAAGAGAGAGTTAGGTTTTGCTCTTAGGGCTAACGCAATCAAGGCATATGGGGAGAAAGCAGGAACGGGTGGTGATTATGGATGATCAGCCATGATCATTTGCAGGGCGGTGCAGGCTGGAAGGGCCGAATGGCCTACTCCTGCACCTATTTCCTATGTTTCTATGCCACCTTGTTGTCTATGTATTCCAGAGATGGGTTTAGGGCCGGGAGATGGTCACTGTTGGAGACCGGCTGCGTTGATGAGCAAACTGTAATGGATCAAGGCTGGCTGGGATACTGGAGTTAATATGCGCCAACACCAGTCTCTCAAAGCACTTCATGGTGGTGGATGTCAGAGCCACTGCCCGGTGCTTATGCGGCACATACCATACTTGTGAATGGTAGATTAAATCATGCTCCTCGTGAACTTGTATACCTCAATAAGGTCACACCTCATCCTCCCACTCTCCAAAGGAAAAGGCCCCAGGTTATCCAACCTCTCCCCATATCATGTCTGCCAGCCCAGGTAACATTCCTGGTGAATCTCGTTTGTAGCCTTTCCAATACCATGGCATCCTTCATGTGGCTTGGTGACCAGAGTTGTGCACAGTACTCCAAGTGTGGTCTTACCAACGAGTTGTACAGATGTATCACGATGCCCCAACCTTTGTGCTCAGTCCGCTTGCCCATGAAGGCAAGTGTCTTCTTCACCACCCTGTCCACCTGACTCGCCAATTGAAGGGAACCTTGCATAGAGTCACACAGCACGGAAATAGACCCTTCGGCCCAACTTGCCCATTCTGACCAAGATGCCCCATCTACACTAGTCCCACCTGCCCGTGTTTGACCCATGTCCCTCTCACACTCTCTTGTTCGTATCCTTGTCCAAATGTACTTCAACTGTTGATATGGTACTTGCCTTAACTACCTCCTATGGCAGCTTGTTCCATCTACCCACCACCCTCTGTCTGGTGGAGAAACCGGAGCACCCCGAGAAAACGCACACAGTCACGGGAAGAACATACAAACTCCAAATAGACAGCACCGAAGAGTGGATGGAACCGGGGTCAATGTGTAGTAATGGTAAACTACACCCTCAATAGAGATATCTATCTTTATTGGAATTAAATTTATGAACAAATTATTATGAAACATGTGCACCGAGTTTCTGTCTGATGCAAACATATCGAGCGACGTCCCTTAAAACTTTAACACTAACCAGGAGATACAAGAACTACAGATGCTGGTTCAAAATAAAGACACAGAGTGCTGGAGTATCTCAGCGCGTCAGGCAGCATCTCTGGAGAACATGGATATGTGGTGTTTTGGTTGGGACCCTTCTTCAAACTGATTGTGTTGGGGGGATGAGAAAGGTGGAGAGAGGGTCAGGACAAACCTTGGTGAGTGGTGGGTGGATACAGGTGAAGGGGGTGTGGTTGATCAGCAGATGCTTAATGGTCAATGGGCATGGATTCATACAGCATGGAAACAGGCCCTACGACCCAACATGCCCACTCCAAACAACATGGGCCATCTACACTATGTCAACTGGCCCCATTTCCCTCTACACCCTATCCTATCCATATACCTGCACAGATATATCTCATGTGTTACGATAGTAACTGCCTCAACTACCTCCTCTGGCAGTTCGTTCCATATACACAACGCCCTTTGTGTAAATAGTCACTCCTCATGTTCCTATTAAATATTTCCCCCCTCACCGATACCCATGTCCTGGTCTTGATTCCCTAATCTGGGCAATAGACTGTGTATTTACCTGGTCTATTGCTCTCATGATGTTCTACATCTCTATAAGATCACTCCTCACCCTCCTGCGCTCCAAGGAATAATGTCCTAGACTGCCCAATCTCCCTCTATAGGTCAGGCCTCGTGTCCTGGCAGCAGCCTCGTAAAACTTATCTGCACCATTTCCAGCTTGACAACATATTTCCTATAACACGGTGACCAACACTGAACACAATACTCTAACTGTGTGCTCATCAACGTCTTATACAACTGTAACATGACCTCCCAACTTCTACACAATATTCTTGATGCAGGCCAATGTGCCAAATGCCTTTTTAATCACCATAACTACCTATCATGCCACTTGCAAGGAACTACGTAACTGCACTCGTAGATCCCTCTGCTCCACAGCGCTTCCAAGAGCCCAACCATTCAGTGTGTAGGTGCTGCCCTTATTAAATTTCACAAAATGCAACACCTCACATTTCTCTGTATTAAACTCCATCAGCGATTCCTCAGCCCACCTGCCCAACGGATCAAGATCTTGCTGCAATTTCTAACAAACATTTTCAGTATCTACATACCACCCAATTTAGTGTCAGCTGCAAATTTGTAGCTCATGCCTTGTACGTTCTCACCACTAGTCACAGGCCTCCGTCTGAAAAACAACCTTCCACCATCACCCTCTGCTTCCTTCCATGAAGCCAAGTTTCTATCCATTCAACTATCTATCCTTGGATCCCTTGCAATCTTACCTTCCAGATCAGCCTACCATGTGGATGCTTGTAAATACCTTTGCTCAAATCCACATATACAACATCGACAGCTCTGTCATCATCAACGTTTTTGGTCACATCTTCAAGAAGCTCAATCAGGTTGGTGAGACACGATCTCCCACGTACAAATCTGTGCTGACTATCCCTAAGCAGCCCTTGGTCCATCTCAGTACATGTATATCTGATGTCACCTTCCTGTCGTACAACTGTGCTCTATTGTGCAACACTCTCAACGACTCTATCATTTACTGAGCTCATGACATAGCAAAGCTTCACCTGAGACTTGTCACAGTTCCTCTGCTGTTCCTCAGCTGGCTTTTGGGAAACCTACAGAATCCCATCAGAATGAATGCACCTTTCCTATTTAATGCTCTGCCCATGTACCGAGGTAAAGTGTCAAGCTTTGTTTTGCATGCTATATAATCAGATCAGGATATACTGAACATAAACACAATCAAGTCAAACTGCAGTACAACAGATGGAGCAAAGTGCAAGATACAGAGTGTAGAATATATCTCCCAGCATTGTAACACACCCGTTCCAAAGACACAGTCTATGATAACATTGAACATTGATGTGTACAGGTACATGGATAGGACAGGTTTACAGGGATATGGGTCAAACACAGGCTGGTAGTACGAGTGTATGGGGCATGGGCATGGCCAAGTTGGGCCAGAGGGCCTGTTTCCATGCTGTATGACTCTATGTCTGAAGCCCCCATCCCCTGCACCAGCTCCTGAGTCACCTACTGATCTGCACTTCTTCCTCTTTCTTGTCTCTTGAACACGGGGCACAGGTAGTGCGAGCCCGGCCATTGGGAATAGTTCAGATGAACTAAAGTGCACTATCCCTCTCTATGAAACACGGTAAAGCTGTGTGTGAAGTTTGCGCCAGGTACAGCACTAACAAATAAACTGCTTTTAAACAGTAACCTGACAACTGTTTGGATATTTAGTCACCACTAAACTCTGGCCTTGAATCAGATGAATGAAACATCAACAGGTGTCCACATTTCTCGAAGATACAGATTAAGAGGAAAACATCATAGAATTGCCTATCCAAAACATTGGTCATTTTTAATAACAGTCCCTGCTGCTCATTGAAGTGTGGATTTCACTTTCTACCGGTACCAGCTTTACACTGCATGATGGGAGATATGCTCTCTTGAATTACTTGATAAACAAGCACATCAATAAAGTCTGCGTGTGTGTGTGGCAGCTTTCTCTGTACCGCTGTGTGGACAGCCAATGCAGATGAGTTGGTCATTTACACTCAGACCGACCTTGCTGTCTGATCCGTGGGTTTGAAGTCACATCTACCTGTCGACTGGTCTGAAGTTGTTTGCAACAAAATAAACTACAGATTGAACACAGCCTCGCCTTGTGTTCACATGCTGGAACTAATATTCCCACTGGACGAAGGATACAGCACCATTACTTAACTACCTCTTTCTCAGTTATGAAGCTACACTTTAATTTTCCACATTATGTGTTTTTCTTTCCATTGTATCCCGGAGAGAGGCAATTAGTATTTCTAACCACTGTTAATTAAGATGAAATTAACAAGTTAATGCATCTTCACATGCCGTGTTTACCAGTGTGGATAGAGCAGCAAGATGGAGTTAGTGCTCATTACAGATGAGATTAATTATGGATACTGAACCTCAGTTAACCCTTTATAGTCAAACATTTGAAATAACAACCAGTTCCCAGTTCCGTCGCACACTACCCAGATATATTTTCACCAGTGGCAACACTGACAACATTTGCCTTGTAGAAGATTGGACATGTTTGCAGGTTACCTATCCATGTGTGACCATTGGAGAAAGTGCTGTAATAATAATGTTAAAAAGTGTGATTAACCGTGTTTGTCTTAAAATGACTCTGTTCTACGATCCCAGCGCAGAGATCCATGGCCAAGTGAGGAATATATTACTGCACTATTTGTGTCCACACACACACCCTCCAGTTATAGAGTCATAGAGACATAGAGTCTCACAGCATCTTCAGCCCAGCCTGCTTGCCTGCCTGCCCACACCGGCCAACATGTCCCATCCCCATATTCCTATTAATGGCCCGTATGTCTGTCTGTCCATGCACCTGTCTAAATGTTCCTTAAAGTTTGCCGTAGTATCTTTTTAGTTCGTACCTTTATATAGTTACAAGGAGAGATAACCGAATGGATTGAAATTTGGCTTCAGGGAAAGGAAGCAGTGGGGATGGTGGAAGGAAGGTTGCTTCTCAGACTGGAGGCCTGTGACTAGTGGGTGTGCCTCAGTGTTCAGTGCTGGGCCCGTTACTGTTTGTCATCTACATCAATGATTTGGATGAGAACTTACAGAGCAAGTTTAGCAAGTTTGCAGATGATACAAAAGTGGGTGGTTTTGCAGATAGTGAAGATGGTTGTGATTAATTGCAGTAGGATCTGGATCGATTGGCCAAGTGTGCTGGGAAATGGTTGGTGGAATTTAATGTGGAGAATTGTGAGGTATTGCATTTTGTGAAGCCTAACATGGGGAGGATCTACACAGTGAATGGTAGGGCAAGAGGTACAATTGTAGAGCAGAGGATCTTGGAGTGCAGGTACACAGTTCCTTGAAGGTAGAATCACAGTTGCTGTAGAGCGGATGGTCAAAAAGGCTTTTGGCACATTGGCCTTTACCTGGCAGAGTATTGAGTGTAGAGGTTGGGAGGTCATGTTGCGGTTGTATCAGACCTTAGTGAGGCAGCATTTGGAGTATTGTGTTCAGTTCTGGGTACTGTGTTATTGGAAAGATGTTGCCAAACTAGAACCCTTTACAGATACATTTACAAGGATGCAGCAGCCAGGGTCTGGCCTGTGGGGAGTGGTTGAGTAGGCAGGGACCATATTCCTTGAAGCGCAGGCAGGAGTAAGAAGGGTGATCTTATAGAGGTGTATATGATGATGAGAGGGATCTAGCGGGTAGAATATAAGGGAATTCTGATGTACGTTTACTCTCAGCAGACGGACCTTGCTGTGTGGTCTGTGGGTTTGAATTCACATCTACCTGTCGACTGGTCTGAAGTAGTTGACTACAAAATAAACTGCAGATTGAACAGAGCCACAGCTAGTGTTGACCCACCGGCTGGAACTAATGTTCCCACTGGTGGTGAAGGGCACAGCATCATAGTTACCCCAACTCCCCTTTCTCAGATATGAAGCTACATTTTAATTTTTCAGCATTATGTGTTATTCTTTACATTGAATGCCGGAGAGAGAGAGAGAGAGGCACTAAACTACTGTTAATTAAGAGGAAAATAACAAATGAATACACCTACACCTGCCGTGTTTACCAGCGTGGATAGATAGAGCAGCAAGATGGAATTAGTGCTTATTACAGATGAGATTCATTATGGACACTGAACCTGCGTTAACCCTTTAAAGTCCAACATTTGAAATAAAATAACAAAGTTTTTACCTCTGCCTCTAGATCAGGCCCTCGTGTCCTGGCAACATCCTCGTAAATCTTCTCTACGCCCTCATACACAAAATGCTGGAGTAACTCAGCGGGTGGGTCAGGCAGCATCTCTGGTGAGAAGGAATGGGTGACGTTTCGGGTCAAGACCCTTCTACATACTGACCCGCTGAGTTACTCCAGCATTTTGTGTCTACCTTCGATTAAAACCAGATCTGTACTTCTTTCCTACACATTCTCCGCTCCCTTTCCAGCTTGACACCATTTCCCGATACCAATGTGTCTAAACTGAACACAATACTCTAAATGTTGCCTGACCAACGTCTTATACAACTGTAACATGGCCTCGCAGTGTCTATACTCAATGCTCTGACAGGTGAAGGCTAATGTGCCGAAAGCCTTTTTGACCACCCTATCTACCTGTGATGTTACTTGTAAACCACTATGTACCTGCTGTCGTCCTAGATCCCTCTGTTTTACACTTAATTCACATTTTTCCCCTTGGTTACAGCTCATCGGTACTGACAACTCTGGACTCACTGACTGATTGACGGTGTCACTTCCCATCTGTTTCTCAACACACTTACACTACAGCTGAACATCCAAATAAAGAAAAATCAAGACTTCACTGTTCCTCCAAGTGTAGCACTCGCTCTCCTCAGTTGTACTTCAAATATCTGCCGGGGACTTTTGTGTAGTTATGGTCACAATATTATGGAAATGATGTCCTATTGCCAGAGGCAGTGCGGAACAGATTCACCAGGATGTTTTCTGGAATGGACAGCGTTAGTTTAGAAGCCAGATTGGATCGGGTGGGATTGGTCTCTTTGGAGCAAGAATACTGAGGGGCGACCTTACATAGGCTTGTGAAATTATGTCAACTACAGCAGGATTGAGTAGATGGTGACAGTTATCTCCCAGGCTGGGAGAATCTAAACTCACACAACTACAGTTTATTGGAACGGAGAACGATTTAAGGGAATACTGATGGGCAGGCAGGTATTCCACACCAAAGGTGGAGCAATCTCTTCATAAGTGGTGGTGGGGGCAGATACCATCACAGCAAATAAACAGCATTTGGACAGCCGTTTGTCTCGGATAGGAATGGAGGATATGAGACAAATCCACGTGAATGAGTTCACTTGTAATCTCATTCACATCATGGACATCATGTCTCATAGGCATCTCGATCTGCATGGATGAATCGGGCCGAAGGGCCTGTTTCCCTGTTGTTCTCATGAACATTTGCACAGCACTGGAATCACCGGTTCCGTTATCACTCATGTGATCTGTCATCGACCTGCCCACCAGCCCAGTTGTCATTCCTTCGTCTAAATCGTCAATACATATTATATATATATGGGGTCCCAGCACTAAGTCTTCCGGCACCCCACTAGTTCCTGCCTGCCATTCTGAAAAGGACCCGTTCGTTGCTACTCTTTGCTTCCTGTCTGCCAATCAGTTTTGTATCCATGTCAATACCCTTGTCCCAATACCATGTGTTCTAGTTTTGCACACTAATCTCTTGTATGGGACCTTGTCAAAGGCTTTTTGAAAATCTAGATCCACCACATCCACTGGCTCTTCCTTATCCATTCTACTTGTTACATCCTCAATACATTGCAGAAGATTAGTCAACCATGAATTCCCCTTCATAAATCCATGCTGACTTTGTCCAATCCTGTTACTACTTTCCAAATGTTGTTACATCCTTAACAATCGACTGAGGCATCTTCCGCACTACCAACGTCAGGCTAACTGGTCTATAATTCCCCGTTTTCTCTTTCCCTCCTTTCTTAAAAAGTGGGCTTACATTCGCTACCCTCCTGTCCACCGGAACTGATCCAGAGTCTATAGAACATTGGGAAATAATCACTGATGCATCCACGATTTCTCAGACCACTCCTTGAGTACTCTGAGATGCAGACCATCAGGCCCTGGGGATTTATCTGCCTTCAGTCTCAACAGTTTGCATAACACCATTTCCTGGTGGACTAATGTGGATTTTCTTCAGTTCCTTCTTCCCGCTAGATCCTTGGTCCCCTAGTTTTTATGGGAGATTGCTTGTGTGACCCTTGGTGAAGAAAGAACTAAATGTACCTGTTTTACATCTGGGGTTGTGAAATACAAGAGAGGCTCTCAGTAAACAATGGCATATAGTTCAGGTTCAGAAATGAGGATAATTAATATGTTAATAATTCTGATACTAGATCGCAACTGGACCCCAACCATTCGGCCCTTCGACCCAGCACCGCCATTCAATATGATCATGGCTGATCCTCCAAAATCAGTCCACCGTTCCGGCTTTCCCCCCATATCCCTTGATTCCCTTAGCCCAAAGAGCAAAATCTAATTCTGTCTTGAAAACATTTGGTGAATTGGCCTCCACTGCCTTCTGTTGCAGAGAATTCCACACATTCACAACTCTCTGCGTGAAAACGTTTTTCCTCATCACTGTCCTAAATGGCCTACCCTTTAGTCTTAAACTGTGACCCCTGGTTCTGGACTCCCCAAGCATCGGAAATTTTTTCCTACATCCAGTCTGTCCAATCCTCTAAGAATTTTATATGTTTACAGTTAAGAGCCCCTCTCATCGTTCTAACCTCCAGCGAATGCAAGCCCAGTCGACCCATTCTTTCATCATATGTCAGTCCCGCCATCCCGGGAATTAACCTGGTTAACCCTCGCTGAACTCCCTCAATAGCAAGAATGTCCTTCCTCAAATTAGGAGACCAAAATTGCACACATTTCTCCAGGTGCAGTCTCACCGGGCCCTGTACGACTGCAGTAGAACCTCCTTGATCCTAAACTCAAATCCTCTCGCAATGAAGGCTTTATTCCTTAGTGAAGACAGAACTAAAGTACTTGTTTACGGGGGTTGTGGATATTACTAAAGCAGAGATAGATCGATTCTTGACTTCTACAGGTGTCAGAGGTTAAGGGGAGAAGGCTGGAGAATGGGGCAAGGATGGAGAGATGTCTCAGCCATGATTGAATGGCGGAGTAGACCTGATGGGCCGAATGGCCTAATTCTACTGCTATCACTGATGACCTTATGACATATCCTTCCTGTACTCCAACTCGTTATTGGTCGTGATTCATCCCACCACAGTGTTGTCATTTGCAGACTTATAGATGGAATTAGATCCACATTAGGCCTTGGTGTCATGTGTATAGGGAGTGTATTAGAGGACTGAGAACGCATCCTTGCGGGGCACCAGTGTTGATGATTATTGCGGATGAGATGCTGTCACTTATCTTCACCGATTGGAAGGGTCAGAAAGTTGCAGATCCAGTGGTAGAGGGTGGAGCTGATTCCTAGTTCCAGCAGCTTGGAGATCAGTTTGGATGGGATTATGGCGTTGAAGGTGGAGCTATAGCGGATAGATAGGAGTCTAATGTACGACAATTACTAATGTATAAACATATAACATTGTTAAGGGATTGGACAGGCTTTTTTCCTGCATCTAGCCTGTCCAATCCCTTAAGAAGTGTATATGTTTCTTTAAGATCCGCTCTCATCCTTCTAAATTCCAGTGAACATAAACTCAGTCGATCCATTCTTTCACCATTTGTCAGTTCCGCCAACCCGGGAATTAACCTGGTGAACCTACACTGCACTCCCTCAATAGCAAGAATTGGTACGTTAGGAATTGTCCTACGTTAGACTCCTATCTATCTACTATCTGACGTTGGGGGAGTCCAGAAGTAGTGGGTCACAGTTTGAGAATAAATGATAAGCCATTTAGGACAGAGAACATGTAAACCTTTATCACCCAGAGAGTTGTGAATCTGTGGAATTCTCTGCCACAGAAGGCATATTTCACTGTCTGTTTTCAAGAGAGAGTTAGATATAGTTCTTAGGGCTAACGGAATCAAGGCATATGGGGAGAAAGTAGGAATGAGGTGGTGATTGTGGATGATCAGCCATGATCATTTTGCATGGCGGTGCAGGCTGGAAGGGCCGAATGGCCTTCACCTGCACCTATTTCCTATGTTTCTATGCCACCTTGTTGTCTATGTATTCCAGAGATAGGTTTAGGGCCGGGAGATGGTCACTGCTGGAGACCGGCTGCGTTGATGAGCAAACTGTAATGGATCAAGGCTGGCTGGGATACTGGAGTTAATATGCGCCAACACCAGTCTCTCAAAGCACTTCATGATGGTAGATGTCAGAGCCACTGCCCGGTGCTTATTAAGGCACATACCTTACTTGTGAATGGTAGTTTAAATCATGCTCCCCGTGAACTTGTACACCTCAATAAGGTCACACCTCATCCTCCCACTCTCCAAAGGAAAAGGCCCCAGATTATCCAACCTCTGCCCATATCAAGTCTGCTAGCCCAGGTAACATTCCTGGTGAATCTCGTTTGTAGCCTTTCCAATACAATGGCATCCTTCCTGTGGCTTGGTGACCAGAGTTGTTCACAGTACTCCAAGTGTGGTCTTACCAACGAGTTGAACAGATGTATCGCGATGCCCCAACCTTTGTGCTCAGTCCGCTTGCCCATGAAGGCAAGTGTCTTCTTCACCACCTTGTCCACCTGACTCGCCACTTGTAGGGAACCTTGCATAGTCACACAGCACGGAAATAGACTCTTCGGCCCAACTTGCCCATTCTGACCAAGATGCCCCATCTACACTAGTCCCACCTGCCCGTGTTTGGCCCATGTCCCTCTCACACTCTCCTGTTCGTATCCTTGTCCGAATGTACTTCAACTGTTGATATGGTACTTCCCTTAACTACATCCTATTGCAGCTCGTTCCATCTACCCACCACCCTCTCTGGTGGAGAAACCGGAGCACCCGGAGAAAACGCACACAGTCACGGGAAGAACATACAAGCTCCACATAGACAGCACCCGAAGAGTGGATTGAACCGGGGTCAATGTGTAGTAATGGTAAACTACACCCTCAATAGAGATATCTATCTTTATTGGAATTAAATTTATGAACAATGTATTATGAACATGTGCACTGGGATTCTGTCTGATGCAAACATATCGAGCGACGTCCCTTAAAACTTTAACAGTAACCAGGAGATACAAGAACTACAGATGCTGGTTCAAAATAAAGACACAGAGTGCTGGAGTATCTCAGCGCGTCAGGCAGCATCTCTGGAGAACATGGATATGTGGTGTTTTGGTTGGGATCCTTCTTCAAACTGATTGTGTTGCGGGAGGGGGGGTGAGACAGGTGGAGAGAGGGTCAGGACAAACCTTGGTGAGTGGTAGATGGATACAGGTGAAAGGGGTGTGGTTGATAAGCAGATGCTTAATGGTCAATGCGCATGTAGTCATACAGCATGGAAACTGGCCCTGCGACCCAACTGGCCCATTCCAAACAACATGCTCCATCTACACTATGTCAACTGGACCATTTCCCTCTACACCTATCCTATCCATGTACCTGCGCAGATATATCTCATGTATTATGATAGTACCTGCCTCAACTACCTTCTCTGGCAGTTTGTTCCATATACACAACGCCCTTTGTGTAAATAGTCACTCCTCATGTTCCTATTAAATACTTCCCCCTCACCTGATACCCATGTCCCTGGTTCTTGATTCCCCTAATCTGGGCAATAGACTGTGTATTTCCCTGATCTATACCTCTCATGATGTTCTACATCTCTATAAGATCACTCCTCACCCTCCTGCGCTCCAAGGAATAATGTCCTAGCCTGCCCAATCTCCCTCTATAGCTCAGGCCCTCGTGTCCTGGCAACAGCCTGGTAAAACCTATCTGCACCATTTCCAGCTTGACAACATATTTCCTATAACACGGTGACCAACACTGAACACAATACTCTAACTGTGTTCTCATCAACATCTTATGCAACTGTAACATGACCTCCCAAATTCTACACAACACTCTGATGCAGGCCAATGTGCCAAATGCCTTTTTAATCACCATATCTACCCATCATGCCACTTGCAAGGAACTATGTAACTGCACTCGTAGATCCCTCTGCTCCACAACGCTTCCAAGAGCCCAACCATCACTGTGTAGGTGCTGCCCTTATTAAACATCACAAAATGCAACACCTCATATTTCTCTGTATTAAACTCCAGCAGCCATTCCTCAGCCCACCTGCCCAACAGATCAAGATCTTGCTGCAATTTCTCACAAACATTTTCAGTATCTCCAATACCACCCAGTTTAGTGTCAGCAGCAAATTTGCTGCTCATGCCTTGTACCTTCTCACCACTAGTCACAGCCCTCCCGTCTGAAAAACAACCTTCCACCATCATCCTCTGCTTCCTTCCATGAAGCCAAGTTTCTATCCATTCAGCTATCTCTCCTTGGACCCCTTGCAATCTTACCTTCCAGAGCAGCCTACCATGTGGATGCTTGTAAAATACCTTTGCTCCAATCCACATATACAACGTCGACAGCTCTGTCATCATCAACTTTTTGGTCACATCTTCAAGAAGCTCAATCAGGTTGGTGAGACACGATCTCCCACGTACAAATCTGTGCTGACTATCCTAATCAGCCCTTGTCCATCTCAGTACATGTATATCTGATGACACGTTCCTGTCGTACAACTGTGCTCTATTGTACAACACTCTCAAAGACTCTATCATTTACTGAGCTCATGACATAGCAAAGCATCACCTGAGACTTGTCACAGTTCCTCTGCTGTTCCTCAGCTGGCTTTTGGGAAACCTACAGAATCCCATCAGAATGAATGCACCTTTCCTATTTAATGCTCTGACCATGTACTGAGGTACAGTGTCAAGCTTTGTTTTGCATGCTATATAATCAGATAAGGATATACTGAACATAAACACAATCAAGTCAAACTGGAGTACAACAGATGGAGCAAAGTGCAAGATAAAAAGTGTAGAATATATCTCCCAGCATTGTAACACATCAGCTCCAAAGACAAAGTCTATGATAACATTGAACATTCATGTGTACAGGTACATGGATAGGACAGGTTTACAGGGATATGGGTCAAACACAGGCTGGTAGTACGAGTGTATGGGGCATGGGCATGGACAAGTTGGGCCAGAGGGCCTGTTTCCATGCTCTATGACTCTATATCTGAAGCCCCCACCCCCTGCACCAGCTCCCGAGTCACCTACTGATCGCACTGTCATCTCTTTCTTGCCTCTCAAACACGGGGCACAGGTAGTGAGATCCCTTATCTCCGTGTCTGCCTCTCCCGAGTCTCAGTCTGAAGAAGGGTCTCAAGCCAAAACATCACCCACTCCTTCTGTCCAGAGATGCTGCCTGTCCCGCTGAGTTACTCCAGCATTTTATGTCTATCTTCAGTTTAAACCAACATCTGCAGTTCCTTCCTACACAGAGTGAGATTATGAGACTCATATTCCTTTTTAACCACCTGTCATAAGGTCATGAGGTCATAAGGAATGGGAGTAGAATTAGGCCATTTGGCCCATCAAGTCTACTCCACCATTCAATCATGGCTGATCTATCTCTCCCTCCTAACCTCATTCTCTTGGCTGCTCCCCATAACCTCTGACACTTGTACTAATCAAGAATCTATCTGTCTCTGCTTAAAAATACCTACTGACTTGGCCTCCACAGGCTTCTGTGGCAAATAATTCCATAGATTCACCACCCTCTGAAGAAATTTCACCCCATCTCCTTCCTTAAAATACGTCCTTTCATTAAGAAGCCATGACCTCTAGTCCTAGACACTCCCACTAGTGGAAATATCCTCTCCACATCCACTCTATCCAAGCCTTTCACTATTCTTTATGCTTCAAGTCGATCCCCCCTCATTCTTCTAAACTCCCTCGAGTACAGGCTCAGTGCTGCCAAACGCTCATCATAGGTTAACCTACTCATTCCTGGGATCATTCTTGCAAACCTCGTCCGGACCTTCTCTGGAGCCAGCACATCCTCAGATGGTGCACAAAATTGCTCACAATATTCCAAATGTGGCCTTACCAGCACCTTATAGAGCCTCAACAATACATCCCAGTTTTTGTAGACAAATCCTCTTGAAATAACTTTTAGAATTGAGTTTGCTTTCTTTACTACCGATTCGACTTGCAGATTAACTTTTTGAGAATCCTGCACCAGCATTCCCAAGTGCCTTTGCATCTCCGATTTCAGGATTCTCACCCCATTTATAAAATAGCCTACACCTTTATTCCAACAACCAAAATGCATGACTCCACACTTTGCTACACTATATTCCATCTGCCACTTCTTTGCCCACTGTCCAAACCAGTCTCACTCCCGACGTCGTCTCCCTGATGAAACACACCGTCCTGGAGGCACGCCCATGGCCGCAGAAACACTGAAAGTCCCCATCACTATCGCTGGTGGAGACGTAGCCCTGCAGAGCCAGAGGTGGTCTCCTTGTCCCAACTGTTGCTACAATATTCCACCGAGGGGCCGTCAACTCTAGAGTATGCAGAAGGCAGTGCTTGTGGGAGAGGGGAGAGGCACAGGGAGTCCTGGACTACCCACTCCCTCTTCTGACGTCCATCCATCTGGCTGAATCCCTGATGGGATTGGGGACTGTGCCAGTGGATGTAGTGTATCTGGACTTTCAGAAAGACTTTGATAGGGTCCCATACAGGAGATTAGTGGGCAAAATTAGGGCACATGGTATTGGGGGTAGGGTATTGACATGGATAGGGAATTAGTTGGCAGACAGGAAAGAAAGAGTAGGAATAAACGGGTCCCTTTCAGAATGGTAGGCAGTAGCGTGTGGAGTGCCGCAAAGATCTGTGCTGGGGCCGCAACTATTCACAATATATATTAATGGTTTAGATGATTGGATTAAAAGTAACACTAGCAAATTTGCAGGTGACTCAAAGCTAGGTAGCAGTGTGAACTGCAAAGAGGATGCGAGGAGGTTGCAGGGTGACTTGGCCAGGTTGCGTAAGTGAGCAGATGCATGGTAGATGCAATATAATGTAGCTAAATGTGAGGTTATTCATATTGGCGGCAAGAACAAGGAGGCGGATTATTATCTCAATGGCGTCAGATTAGGAAAAAGGGAAGTGCAACGAGACCACATCTGGAGTTTATGTGTGCAGTTTTGGTCTCCTAATTTGAGGAAGGACATCCTTGCTATTGAGGCAGTGCAGCGTTGGTTCACGAGATTGATCCCAGGGATGGTGGGACTGTCGGATGAGGAAATATTGGAAAGACTGGGCTTGTATTCACTGGAATTTAGAAGAATGAGAGAGGATCTTATAGAAACATATACATTTATAAAAGGACTGTGAAGTGTGCGCATGTGGGGGTTTCAGGTCTGCGGAATCAGCGATATTTTCCAGATGCTTTGAAGTTATGTATTACGGAAATTAGTTGCTTAAAGCTTAAGTAAAGTTAAGCAAATTACGAGTAGCGTAAAAGTTTCATTTGCCTCACAACAATTTAAGTAACTCAATCTAAGAAGTTAAGCAGTGTGTCATCGAGATGGAGAAACTATTGAAACCACAACGCTTGGATCTGGATCCCAACTCACCTGCTGCTGCAAAGGATTGGAAGCACTGGCTTCGTACACTAAATAACTTCTTTGATGAGTGTGGCAATGATGCAACCAGATATACTCAAGGCATTAATAAACTCTGTCTCTTCTGATGTATATGATTACATAGAGGAATGTACAACTTATGATTCTGCTATTGATGTACTAAGCAGACTCTTCGTTAAGACACCCAACGTAATATTATCTCGACATCTTAGGCTGTGGCCCGAGCATCAAAAATGTGTCTTGAAATCAGTTTTCGTGACCCAAGTCACCAAACTATATGACATTTTACACAGATTTAGATGGAATATAATTGAGAAGGAAGTCATAACTCGTCGCTGCCAAACGTTGCACATTAATTAATTAAACTAATTAGAAAATAAGATCGGGTAAGTAAGCGCTATCTAGTGGCGAATGCCAATATTACACCATGGGCAGCCTATTTCCTATATAACTTGTAAATATGACTGTAATCATATATAATTAAATATAATTATATTATATAAAAATAATTTGATGAATATAATTGTGTGTTTTTTTAATGACACTGTCGCAGAGGTCCTGCTCCTGAACCTGCCTAATTATATGGTCAGGACAGATCCTCTGGGTTCCCCCATTTACTGAACCCCACTGACTGCCATAGTGGGGAGAGTGGGGGTGACGGCCATAGTGGGACTGTGGCAGTGCCAGGCTGGGTGACAGACCTGTAAGGCATTTTCCAGTCGCTTTAGTAGGAAATTTAATGAGACTGCAGCAGAGGTCCCAGGTTTTAAGGGCTCATGAACCTGCCTAATTAAAGGGTCAGGACAGATCCTCTGGGTTTCCCCGTTTACTGAACGCCACTGACTGCCATAGTGGGGAGAGTGGGGGTAACGGCCATAGTGGGTGACAGACCTGTAAGAGACCTGTCTTATTTCTGATGTAATTGTCACATCCTGGCCAAGAATCGAATGCTCTGATGTTTACTCGATGAGTATTAATTTTAAGCTACAATGAGCTTATATTTATGTTAAATGGTGCCTTTGCAAATGAGGGCTATTACCTTTAACCTAAAAGAACCCTAAAAGTGTTGCATTGTTTATCTCTAGTTTGTGTGTGTGTCTGTGTATACCTTTCAAACGTGTATCTGTGGATGTGTGTATGTACGTGTGGATGGATGTATGTGTGCATGTATGTGTGGATGTGTACATGTATGTCTGCGTGTAAATGGATGTGTGGATGTGTGTGTGTGCGGATTTATGTGTGCATGTATGTGTGTGTTTGCCTGCATGGAAGTGTGCGTACGGATGGATGTGTGTGTGGATGTGTGTATGTATGTATGTATGTGGATCGGTGGGTGGACTGTCGCAGTCATTCACCAGCACGCCATTATCATAAGTAATTCACTCATTTTTAAAATAATTTGACCAAATAAACAGTGAAACGATCTACATTAAAATAAAACGTTATATAATCATTTATTTCTCCAATTTATTTTGTTTACATTACATCTGATCTTCATCTGAATATTCTTCATCAATTCAAAGTCTTTTGCAGTAGTTCAAGTTCAAGTGGAGGGGCAGGCAGAGGCTACAGAAAATAAATCTCATAGTCATTAAGTCTGCATGGACTTCATTTCATAAAATTTCAACCTATTCTTAATGTTAATGAGAATAACAATAGGTTACTACCATAGTTCAAGTTCACATACACCAATTCATTTCTACAGAAACATCAACCATTTCTGACCATTTCTCTCTCCAGTGGAAGCCTATAAAGTGCGATCAATATCCCTCCGTTTTTCTCCCGTGGTCGGGGCCTGGAAATTGGCTCCTGTGGACGGCACTATGTACAGCCTCCCCCCGCGGTGATGATCCAAACACACCCGCGTTCGCGAATCGGCCGCTTCTTAATTGAGACTGCGGCTTCACTATATCAAGTACCTAGGCCCCGCGGTCGGAGCCTTTTTCCGGTAAGTTATCGCAGGCAGCTCCGAGATTAGATGTTAAAGACTTATTACACTACAACAAGCTGGCATTAGTGAAAATGTGTAATTTACTGTGTTATGGATACACATAGTTTAGGCCCTCAACTTCATGAATGAGTGAGTGAGTGAATGAATGAGTGAATGAATGAGTGAATGAGTGAGTGAATGAGTGAATGAGTGAGTGAGTGAGTGAGTGAATGAGTGAGTGAGTGAATGAGTGAATGAGTGAATGAGTGAGTGAGTGAATGAGTGAGTGAGTGAATGAGTGAATGAGTGAATGAGTGAGTGAGTGAGTGAGTGAGTGAGTGAGTGAGTGAATGAGTGAGTGAGTGAATGAGTGAGTGAATGAGTGAATGAGTGAATGAATGAATGTACAGCCTCCCAATCTCATTTGTTCACATTATAAACGTGTGCAATTAAATTAATTAAAGTCCATACAGATAGATTTTCATGAATTCAGACTTTAGATCTTCCCTTTCCGTTTCAGTTGATTCACAAAGTTTCACTGGTTTCACAACTTTGTGTTGCAGCACCTCAGCAGGGACTTTGCTTTCAATAATAATAATAATAATAATAATATCTTTTATTGTCATTGCACGTCAGTGCAACGAGATTTAGTATGCAGCTCCACCGATGTACAAGAAAAGTATTGTTCAAGGCTTTGTTCCTCTTCTATCCACTTAGCAGCACATTCTTCAGACTTCTTAATGCTTTTCTCACTAAATTCAATTACCCTGCTGCAAGTTTCCACGACATGTATTTCACAGAACTAGAAAGAACCTTCATCGGAATCGCCAGTAGAACAGGCATTCTTGAAGTCCTCTCAGCCGTGTTGTGTGCTTCCTGCCTAGCTAGCCTGAAACAAAGCACGTGATTGGCCAAGTGGAATACAACTCAATGTTAAACATGCTTTGATTGGACTAAAAATACCCTGAAAATTTTCCGTTTTTTCTCTAATTTAATTAAAAAAACGTGCAAGTCTTGTTCATGACGAGTTTCAGGGGTGATTTATATAATATTATTACACAGTATGTGAAAATGTCATGTAGTTTGGTGACTTGGGTCACGAAACATTGGAATAAAGCTCCTCGGCCCACAGCCTATCTCCTTGTTACTCGGAAACAAAAACCTGGTGAGTCACTAGATGAATTTTTACAAGAACTTCAAAGACTTAGTAAAGACTGTGCCTTCAAAGCAGTTATGGCTGATCAATATCGACAGGAACTTATTCCAGACTCTTTTATCAATGGTTTGGCAACGCCTTTAATATGACAGCGTCTATTAGAAAACAAAGCCTTGGATTTACAATCAGCTTACAATCAGGTTTACTTATTAGACTTGGCTCAGAAAAATTCAGATGCTTATGGCTCATCTAATGTATTTTCTGCTGCAACTACTACAAAATAATCTCACCCAAGTACTAATATGGAGCAAGCTGAAACAATTTTTACTTATAAATGTGCCCTTGCTGCAGCATATACTTATTCGAAAAGGAGGTGTTACTTTTGCGGGGGTAATATTCATAATAGAGTGATATGTCCTGCTCGAGAGGCAACTTGTAATAGTTGTGGCAAGATGGGACATAATTCTAGAGAATGCAAGTCCAAAGCAACTATTAAAAGTGTGACTGCTGCCATGTATACGCCTTCTTTATGTGTAATTACAGCTGCATTTCCTCAGAGCTTGTCTCATGCAGCTACAACGGTATCCATCAATGGCCATACACTTAATGTACTACTTGATTCTGGCAGTTCAGAAAGTTTTATAATTGAACAAGTTGTGTCTCGACTAAATCTAACTATAATTCCTTCAAATAGAGAAATATCGATGGCTCTGACAACTCTCAATACTCAAATTATTGGATCTTGTATTGTAGACTTTATACTGAACAAAACAAGCTACAAATCTGTATGTCTTGGTATTTTGAAAAATTTGTGTAGCGATATAATTCTAGGTCAGGATTTTGAGAAACAGCACAGATCACTTCAAATAATGTATGAAGGAATTATACCTGATCTTGTATTGTCAAAGCCACCAGTATTGTGTGGTTTTTCTGCTGCATCTGTTGAATGTCCTTCATTATTCACTAATTTATCCTCTAAATGCAAGCCAATTGCTACAAAATCAAGATATTTTAGTAAAGATGATAGGAACTTTATCAACTTGATCAGGCTTGATTAAATAATTTCCAACCCAGAAAGACTCCGCCCACTCCAAGATATACCTGTTCCAGCTACATTAAACTCTGTACGAAGGGTTCTTGGTATGTCTGCATATTATGCTATAAGGATACCCAATATTTCTGACAAAATCCAACCTTTGATTAGAGCAAAATCTTTCCCCCTTGACTCGGCAGCAATTGGTGCCTTTACTTCTTTAAAGAAACAATTGGAATCTGCGACATTACATGCCATCGATGAGGATCTCCCCTTTGTTGTTGAATGTGATGCCTCTGATTTAGCAGTATCAGCAACATTAACTCAAGGAGGACGACCAGTGGCTTTCATGTCTCGTACTCCCCAAGGTAGTATATTGCACTACCCACCCGTCGAAAAGGAAGCTACAGCAATTATTGAAGCAGTGAGAAAATGGAGTAATTTCCTTGCTCGCCAGCACTTCACTTCGATAACAGATCAGCGTTCAGTAGCTTTTATGCTAGAAAATCGGAAACGAACGAAGATTAAAAACAGTAAAATTCATGAATGGAGGATTGAATCATCTGCATACAGTTATTCAATTGAGAACCGCCCTGGGAAGGATAATGTTGCTCCGGATACATTAACTCAAGCATTTTGTGCATCTGCGTATATATTTTGTGCCTCTGTGTATATATTTATATAATGGTATATGGACACACTGATCTGTTTTTAGTCAATGCCTACTATGTTCTGTTGTGCTGAAGCAAAGCAAGAATTTCATTGTCCTATCAGGGGCACATGACAATAAACTCTCTTGAATCTTGAATCTGTTCGTTCTTCTGCACTCACTGAACTTCACAATGGGCTGTGTCATTCTGGAGTCACTCGTTTGTTACAGTATGTTCGTTCCAAAAACTTACCTTTCTCTACAGAAGATGTGAAGATGACGTTTGCTTCATGTAGAATCTGTGCTGAGGTTCTTCCATCCTGAAGAAGGAAGATTGATCAAAGCTACTCAACCTATGGAACGTTTGAGTTTTGACTTCAAAGGGCCTTTACCATCCTCCTCTCGAAATGGTTAGATACCTTTAGTATATAACTTTAGTATATAATGGTTATATACCTTAGTTGATGAATATTCGAGATTTCCATTTGCCTTTCCTTGTCCAAATATGTCAGCTGCTACGGTTATCAAATGTTTACATCAACTGTTTTCATTCTGTGGATTTCCAAGTTACATACATTCTGATACCTCATTCATGTCAAAAGATTTAACAGACTACCTTTCTAATAGAGGAATTGCAACACCATATCATCCTATTGGAAAAGGTCAGGTTGAGAGATATAACGGAATCATTTGGAAAGCAGTGAAACTAGCTTTAAATCAAATGACCATACCAGATCAGCAGTGGGAATGTGTTCTACCAGATGCATTACACTCCATCAGATCGCTACTGTCAACTGCTACCAATACTACTCCACACGAGTGGTTCTTTAACTTCAAACGACGTTCTTCTAGTAGCACTCTGCCATCATGGTTGACAAGCCCTGGGCCTGTGTTGCTTCGTCGGTACGTCCGATCAAATAAAAATGAGCCTTTTGTTGAAGAAGTTGAACTGACTGATGTCAACCCTTCTTATGCAACTATCAAGTATCAGGATGGACGTCAGTCAACTGTCTCACTTCGTGACCTTGCACCATGTCCGTCTTCACGATCAGCTCCGTCACTTCTTGATTATATTAATTGAGAACTTCCTCCAACAGTTCCATCACCCCCTATGGAAACTTCTATAAGAAATTCTAAAATTGTAAATCTAAATAACAATATGAGTGAAGTTGATGACCAAGCAATATATCTGCCACCAGCTATTGAAACACCATTATCTCCTGATGCTCCAGTGCTGCGACGGTCATCAATATGTACTAAACCTCCTGACCGTCTCAACTTATAAATAGGAGGGGAGAAGGAAGTGGGCGCATGTGCGCATGTGCGGGGCTCTTCTAGAGTGTGCACATGTGCAGGGCTTTTCTGGAGTGTGCGCATGCGCGAAGTATTTCGGGCGGGAAAAGCCTGCGGAATCAGCCATGTTTGCCAGACGTTTCTGAGTATATGTATTAAAGAAATAAGTTGCTTAAAGCTTAAATAAAGTTAAGTAAATTACGAGTAGTGTAAAGTTTCATTTGCCTCACAACAACCATTTTGTGACTATTTTAGTTGGCACAATGTCACAACTGTTAGAGTGGCAGCCTCACAGCACCAGAGACTCGGGCCTGATCCTGTCTGTGTGGAATTGACATGTCCTTTCTGTAACCATTCCTCTGAGATTCCTCTGGGTCCTCTTGTTTATTCCCAGATCCCAGTGCAGAATTGTACATTAACTGAGCTATGTAAATTGCCCCCAAGAGTTAAGACAGTGGGTGCAAAAATGGGATAACATAGAACTAGTGTGAATGGGTGATCAACGGTTGGCATGGACTCAGTGAGCCGATGGGCATGTTTCCATGCTATATTTTTCAATCAATCAAGATACAAGGGTGCAAGTGGAATCTGATCAGCGAAAGAAGATGAGGAGTGAAATGGAAAGCCAGAGGGAAGATTGATGGGTAGAAGGGAAAAGAGAAAGAGAAATGGGGGATTTGGTGCACTTGTTAATGAAGTGCTTTTTATGCAATCTCACAAAAGGCATTTAGATTTCTTAAACTTGAGGAGCCACCTAAGCAATGCAAGTTCCCCAGTTACTAATTAAATTTCCTATACTGCCCTTTCTGACCTGAGCCTCCTCCATTGCTAGACTGAGGCCGCATGCAAACTGGAGGAACATTAACACATATACCTCTTGGATAGCTTACAACTCAACGGTATTAAAATTGAATTCTCCGTTTTAGGTAATGGACATCCCCTTTTTCCCTCATCTAATCCCTGTACCCCACTCGGGTATCTCCCCCACATGCACGCCCCCCCTTCCCCCTTCCAGCTCTATCGATTCCTCTGGCTCTGTTTCACGCATCTTCTCTCCTTATATCACAGCCTGTCTTTCAATCACTGGCCTTTGTCCAACCATCTGAAAATGATACCCCCTCATCTGTATACTGGTATCACTTGCAGGCTTTGTCCTGCCCCCACCTACCTTCCAGCCTTCTCCCTCCTATTGCAGTCAGTCTGGGAAACTATCCCAACCCAAAATGTCGCCTGTGGATTTCCTCCAGAGATACTGCCTGACCCGCTGAGTTATTCCACCACTTTGTGCGTGTTTTCCTCACGTTATAAATAGATTCTGAATGGTCCTTCCATTAGGCAGGGTACTGTTTGATTCATTTCAACCCCATTGAGGACATTGGACTTTGTCTAAGGAACTGATGCGCTACAATGCTGAGAACCCTGCGTCTTGCTCCTTGCTCTATCTATTGTACTTGAGTTTGAACTGATTAGATTAATGTATGGTATCTTTGATCTGTTTGGATAGCAGGCAAACAACTTTTATCTGCACCCTGGTACACACGATAATGATAAACATAAACATAAATCTTCAGCTCTACTTTGTGAGAGCTCGACTTTGGCTCCCTTCAGCCATCTGGCTATGAAACACTATAACCTCCAAGTAAGCTCTGAACTACATAGACTTGGTGGCATTAGTTTTGTCTTCTGCACTGTTATTGTTTGTTTGTTTGTTTATGTGTGTGTATGTTTTATATATATATATATATATATATAACATTCTATATATACATATTCTATGGTATTATATATACATATTCTATAGTACTATATATACGTATTACATAGAAACATAGAAAATAGGTGCAGGGGGAGGCCATTTGGCCCTTCGAGCCAGTACCGCCATTCATTGTGATCATGGACGATCATCCCAATCAATAACCCGTGCCTGCCTTCTCCCCATATCCCTTGATTCCACAAGCCCCAAGAGCTCTATCTAACCCTCACATAAATCCATCCAGTGACTTGGCCTCCACTGCCCTCTCTGGCAGGGAATTCCACAAATTAACAACTCTCTGGATGAAAAAGTTTTTTCTCACCTCAGTCTTAAATGGCTACCCCTTTATTCTAGGACTGTGGCCCCTGGTTCTGGACTCGCCCAACATTGGGAACATTTTTCCTGCATCTAGCTTGTCCAGTCCTTTTATAATTTTATATGTTTCTATAGGAACCCCCTCATCCTTCTAAACTCCAGTGAATACATGCCTAGTCTTTTCAATCTTTCCTCATATGATAGTCCCGTCATCCCAGGGATCAATCCCGTGAACCTACGCTGCACTGCCTCAATCACAAGGATGTCCTTCCTCAAATTTGGAGACGAAAACTGGACACAATACTCCAGATGTGGTCTCACCAGAGCACTATACAACTGCAGAAGAACCTCTTTACTCCTATACTGAAATCCTATTGTAATGAAGGCCAACATTTCATTAGCTTTCTTCACTGCCTGCTGTACCTGCACTCCAACTTTCAGTGACTGGTGTTCAAGGACGCCCAGGTCTCGCTGCATCTCCCCCTTGCCTAACCTAACCCCATTGAGTTAATAATCTGCCCCCTTATTTTTGCCACCAAAGGGGATAACCTCACATTTATCTATAGTAGTTCAAGTTCAAGTGAGTTTATTGTCATGTGTCCCTGATAGGACAATGACATTCTTGCTTTGCTTCAGCACAACATTACTAGACGAAATGGGACCCGTTGGGTCCCATGTTCACACGGGCGGGCTGGTCCCCCGACACAATATTCCACCTCTCCACCAATTCCAATATTGGTGGCCAGTGGGGAGGGGGGGGGCTTTCTGGAGCGCTGGTATGGGTGTTGTGGGCTGAAGGGACTGGTCTCCAGAGGGCTAGTATGGACATTTTGGGCCAAATGGATTTTTGGAGTGGCTGCTCTGTCCCTCAAGCCTGATGTGCTGCCAGCTCACTCACGGCTGGTGGGCTGGCAATTGACTCACGGCTATTCCTTGAAATTTAATTTCAAGCAGGGTGCAAGGCCACCAAATTCAAATCCATTTTCCTACCATTTCAAGCAGGGTGCAAGGCCACCAAATTCAAGTGCAGTTTCTTACCACTTCAAGCAGGGTGCAAGGCCATCAAATTCAGGTTCAGTTTCCTACCACTTCAAGCAGGGTGCAAGGCCACCGAATTCAAGTGCAGTTTCATACCATTTCAAGCAGGGTGCAAGGCCACCGAATTCAAATGCAGTTTCATACCATTTCATGCGGGGTGCAACGCCACCACATTCAAATGCCGTTTCATACCATTTCAAGCAGGGTGCAAGGCCACCATAAAACCACACAAAACACTACACTCACAGTTCAGTAGACATTCAGTGTGTTCAGTTGATTCACAGCTCAGACAGAGTCGTGGCCTTTCCCTCCCCCATCATGCAGATACTGAGCCACACCCACACTTCCGGGTGTTATAATCCCCCCCCTCTCACCGGAAAAGGTGTAGCCTTCATGGCGTGATTGACAGGAGAGATTCTTAACATTTTTTAAACACTGTTATCACTTTTATTTTTCATTGATGGGAAGAATCTTCTGCACCTGATGAGCAGGGGGTACTGAGTAAGATGGCCAAAAAACACAGCCGTAAGTGGTAGCGTTTTATCTAAAATCAATATGCAGTGCAAACTGTAGGTAGTCAAGTTTAGACCAACAACCATTTGCAGTGCTTTTTACTTCAACCCAAAACCCCCAAACAACCATTTGCAGTGCCTTTTACCTCAACCCCAAACCCCCACACAACCATTTGCAGTGCCTTTTACTTCAACCCCAAACCCCCAAACAACCATTTGCAGTGCCTTTTACTTCAACCCTAAACCCCCCACCAACCATTTGCAGTGCTTTTCTTCAAACTAACCATATTTTCATTTTCAAACCACATTAAGGGCACTCAAGGTCAGTAAAACCACAGTCACAGTTTATTTGACATGTATTCAGTGTTATTCACAGCTCAAACTGAGAGACGTGACCCTCTCACTTCCCACATCTTGCAGAGATTGACTGAGGCACAACACTTCCAGGTTTTATAGTCCCCCCCCGCACACCAGCAGGGTCAGCAGACAGAATGTCAACATTTGTTAAATATTAATAACTCTTTTATGTTTCATCGATGGGAAAAATCCTCTAGTCCCGCTCAGCGAAGGGGGCCTCTGAGCGAGGTGACCAAAAATGACCGCCGTAAGTGGCGGCGTCCTTTCTGAAATCACGAAACAGGAAGTCAGAAAGTGGTCAAGATCTTAGTTTTAGTAATATAGATACTGCATCTGCCACGCATCTGCCCACTCACTCAACCTGTCCAGGTCACCCTGCAACCTCCTAACAACCTCTTCACAGTTCACACTGCCACCCAGCTTTGTGTCATCCGCAAACTTGCTAGTGTTGCTCCTAATTCCCTCTTCCAAATCATTAATATATATGGTAAACAGTTGCGGACCCAACACTCGCCACTGCCTGCTATTCTGAAAAGGACCCGTTCACCCCTACTCTTTGCTTCCTGTCTGCCAACTAATGTTCTATCCATGTCAACACCAGACCCCCAATACCATGTGCTCTAATTTTCGTCACCAGTCTCCCGTGCGGGACCTTATCAAAGGCTTTCTGAAAGTCTAGATACACTACATCCATTGGTACCTCTTCATCCATTTTACTTGTCACATCCTCAAAAAATTCCAGAAGATTAGTCAAGCATGATTTCCCTTTCATAAATCCATGTTGACTTGGACTAATCCTTTCCCACCACCGAAGTCAGGCTAACTGGTCTGTAATTCCCCATTTTCTCTCTCGCTCCTTTCTTGAAAAGTGGGATAACGTTAGATATCCTCCAATCCACAGGGACTGATCCTGAATCGATCGAACATTGGAAAATAATCACCAATGAGAGTTCGAGAGTTTTATTGCCTTGTGTCCCTGATAGGACAATGAAATTCTAGCTTTGCTTTAGCACACCAGACCATAGTAGGCACGAATACTGAAATGATCAGTGTGTCCATATACCATTGCATAAATATATACACGCATGAATAATTAAACTGATAAAGTGCAAATAAACAGATTATCGGCTATTAATGTTCAGAGTTTTGTCCGAGCCGAGTTTAATAGCCTGATGGCTGTGGGGAAGGAGCTGTTACTGAACCTGGTCGTTGCAGTCTTCAGGCTCCTGTACCTTCTACCTGAAGGTAGTGGGGAGATGAGTGTATGGCCCGGATGGTGCGGGTCCTTGATGATGCTGCCAGCCTTTTTGAGGCAGCGACTGCGATAGATCCCCACGATGGACGGGAGGTCAGAGCCGATGATGGACTGGGCAGTGTTTACCACTTTTTGAAGTTTTTTCCGCTCCAGGGCGCTCAAGTTTCCGAACCAAGCCACGATGCAACCAGTCAGCATGCTCTCCACTGTGCACCTGTAGAAGTTACAGATAGTCCTCCTTGACATACCTACTCTCCGTAATCTTCTCAGGACGTAGAGGCGCTGATGTGCTTACTTTATGATTGCATCAGTGTTCTCGGACCAGGAGAGATCTTCAGAGATGTGGACGCCCAGGAATTTGAAGCTCTTGACCCTTTCCACCATCGACCCGTTGATATAAACGGGACTGTGGGTCCCCATCCTCCCCCTTGCAAAGTCCATAATCAGTTCCTTGGTTTTGCTGGTGTTGAGGGCCAGGTTATTGTGCTGGCACCATTTGGTCAGTCGGTCGATCTCACTTCTGTACTCTGACTCATCCCCATAAGTGATACGTCCCTCAACAGTGGTGTCGTCAGCGAACTTGATGATGGAGTTCGCACTATGTCCGGCTACGCAGTCATGAATATAGAGTGAGTACAGCAGGGGACTAAGCACGCAGCCTTGAGGTGCCCCCGTGCTGATTGTTATTGAGGCTGACACATTTCCACCAATACGAACTGACTGTGGTGTGAATGAGGAAGTCGAGGATCCAATTGCAGAGGGATGCGCAGATACCCAGTTCTGCGAGTTTGGTAACCAGCTTGGAGGGGATGATTGTATTAAATGCCGAGCTGTAATCAATGAATAACAGCCTGACATATGAGTTTTTGTTGTTCAAGTCGTCCAGAGCGAAGTGGAGAGCCAGCGAGATCGCATCCACCATTGATTTGTTGTGGCGGTAAGCGAACTGCAGAGGATCCAGGTTTTTGTCGAGGTAGGAGTTGATTTGCGCCATGATCAACCTCTCAAAGCACTTCATCACCACAGACGTTAGTGCCAGTGGTCGATAGTCATTGAGGCACGTCACCTTGCTCTTTTTGGGCACCGGTATAAATGATGCCCTTTTAAAGCAGGTGGGAACCTCAGACCTCAGAAACATAGGAAATAGGTGCAGGAGTAGGCCATTCGGCCCTTCGAGCCTGCACCGCCATTCAATATGATCATGGCTGATCATCCAACTCAGTATCTGTACCTGCTTTCTCTCCATACCCCCTGATCCCTTTAGCCACAAGAGCCACATCTAACTCCCTCTTAAATATAGCCAATGAACTGGCCTGAACTACATTATGTGGCAGAGAATTCGAGAGATTCACCACTCTCTGTGTAAAAAATATTTTTCTCATCTCAGTCCTAAAAGATTTCCCCTTTATCCTTAAACTGTGACCCCTTCTTCTGGACTTCCCCAACATCGGGAACAATCTTCCTGCATCTAGCCTGTCCAACCCCTTAGAGGAAGTACAGAGAAGGTTCACCAGACTGATTCCTGGGATGTCAGGACTTTCATATGAAGAAAGACTGGATAGACTAAGAATTTTGTACTCGCTAGAATTTAGAAGATTGAGGGGGGATCTTATAGAAACGTACAAAATTCTTAGTAATCTGGATATAGAATAAATTGGAACAAAAGTGAAATCATGACGTTAAAACCTCAAGAATCCACACACTTACTGAAGTTCCCCTTTAAAATAGCAACAGAAAATTTTAAATATCTGGGTATTCAGATTACTAGAAAACATAAAGCTTTATTAAATGCCAATTTTATACCTTTAATAAATAAACTTAATATAATGATTAAATTTTGGAAAACACTTCCTTTTATCATTAATAGGTAGAATAAACGCTATCAAAATGATCTTTCTACCACAGTTATTATTCCTATTTCAGTCTATACCAGTATATGTACCAAAATATGTTTTTTTTAAATTAGACTCGAATATTACTAATTTTGTTTGGGACTATAAATCACATAGAATTAAACAATAACACTTATGTAAACCAAAAGATGTCGGGGGACTTTCACTCCCGAATTTTCTGTATTACTATTGGGCAATACATATTAAGAATATAATTTACTGGTTGGATAGTTCAACCCAACAGACAGAATGGATAAAAATGGAGAAAGAGGATTGTTACCCTTGTAATATAGGAACGATCCTCTTCTCCCCGAAAAAAATGAACAATACAATATATAAGAAGAACCCAATTATACAGGATACAATAAGAATATGGAAACAAATAAAATTATCCTTAACATTAAGAAACCTATCATTGTTAACACCAATAGCGAATAATCCTTTATTTAAACCATCTCTTATGGACAAAATATATAATCAATGGGAAAGTTTATTAATTAAAAGGATCGGGGACATGTATGAAATGGGAGATTTACTATCATTTCAACAATTACAATTAAAATTTAAATTGAAAAACAATCATTATTTTAAATATTTTCAGATTTACAATTTCTTGAAGACATACATACAAGGATATCAAAAAATAATTCCTGATTTATTGGTAGAAGTAATGAATATTAAACGTGATACACAAAAATTAATATCATATTTATATAATAGTATTTTAAATATAGATTTACCTGCAAGTATGTTGGACACCGCACATCTTGAGGAAATGCGATTCCTCCTAATAGATACATTTGACCAATTCACAACGAGTTGTTCTCCATTTGTCGTCTTTTTGGAATCATATGGTGCAACACAATTGTAAAAGCTAACTCGTGACTGGGCGAGGGATGGTCAAGATTATAAATAAGATCTCCTTAATTCTTTTTTCTTTTTCTTCCCTTTTCTTCTTTTATTCTCTTTTTCCTATTTTCTATTCGTTAACTTTCTTCTTTCACTTTCTATTTTTCTTTTCCACACACTATATATCTCACATTTTTTCCATACTTCGTTATCTAACTTCTTTTTCTCTTTCTTCTTTATTATAAAAATTTAAAAAATAAGAAGCTCTACATAAAATGTATTATGAAAATATGATTGTATACAATTGTACTTACTTCTAATAAAATCAAAATATTTAAAAAAAAACAACAACAAAAAAACTCATCCACCTTACTTCTAATATTTCGCACATTCATATACAATACTTTTAATTCCTTATGCATCTCAGCTTTCACATCTATCCCTATTACACTTGACCATACTCTCCTATCCCTTTGTGAGCTATCTTTCCCGTTAATTCTGGGATTATTAACTATCCCTTTACACTATTCTATTGTGCTGCTGTGTATAAAATTATGAGAGGAATAGATCGTGCAAATGCAGTGTGTACGAAAGAACTGCAGATGCTGTTTAAATAGAAGATAGACACAAAATGCTGGAGTAACTCAGCGGGACAGGCAGCATCTCTGGAGAGAAGTAATACGTGACATTTCGGTTCAAGACCCTTCTTCAGACTGATCAGAGATGCAGCCTCTCCCGCTGAGTTACTCCAGGATTTTATGTATTTCTGTGGGCGGATGCACAGTATCTCTTGTCCAGAGTAGGGGAATAGGAGACCTAAGGGCATGGGTTTAAGGTGAAGGGGGGAAGTTTTAGGAATCCAAGGGGAAAGTTTTAGTAGGAATCTAAGGGGTACCTTTTTCACACAAAGGGTGGTGGGGATATGGAATGAGATACCAGAGGGGATAGTTAAGGCAGAGACTTTCGCAACGTTTAAGAAACAATTATACAGGCACATGGATAGGACAGGTTTGGGGGGGGATATGGACCAAACGCAGTCAGGTGGGACTAGTGTAGCTGCGACATGTTGGTCGATATGGACAAGTTGGGCCGAAGGGCCTGTTTCCATGCTGTGTGACTTTCCAGTAAGAATGTCATTGCTGGATCTGGGACATATGACAATGAAATACTCTTGACTCAAGACATGCTGCCACAGCGCCTCCCTCTGGCCGTCGTTTCACATTGCGCCTGTCACACGTCACGTCGCCGTGCGTGAGGCGGACGGACGGACGGAGCTGGGTGACGTGGTGATGACGGCCGGCCGGCCGGCGGGGTTGGAGCGGGACAGACAGACAGACAGACAGACAGACCAACCGCCCGCAGCTTCACGGGCGACCGCACCACAGGGGGAGGGAGGGGAGGGAGCGCCGTCTGCCTCGAGTGGAAACAAGCCTCGCCTGCAGCATGTGGCGCCCTAACTAACGTCAGCACGCAGGGCCTCGCTCCCTCCCTCCCTCCGTCTTGCCGGGCTCGGCTCGGCTCGGCCCCGCACCGTCGGGCAGCAGAGGTGTGACGCGGCCTAGTGCAGAGCGGCCGTGCGCATGCGTAGTACCTGTTCCTGTCGGTTGGGGCGATCCTGCGCAGGCGCAATACAGTACCGCCTTTGGGGGTTGTCTGCGCAAGCGCAGTAGTAGGAGTACCTGCAAAGCATCATTGCTGAGATTGCAACAATGCAGCTGGTATCCGACTGAAGAGGGGGTTCAACCCGAAACGTTACCCATTCCTTCTCTCCAGAGATTATGCCTGTCCTGCTGAGTTACTCCAGCTTCTAGTGTCTATCAGCAGATTCCTTGCACTTATTTCACCGTGATGTCAAGTGCAAACCATTGTCTTAATGTATTAAAGAAGGAACTGCAGATGCTGGAAAATCGAAGGTACACAAAAATCTACATTTTTTGTCTACTTCGATTTTTCCAGCATCTGCAGTTCTTTCTTAAATAGATCTTGGAGAAGGCTGAACCAGCGGGCAGCGGCACGAACAAATGAATGACCAACTGTGGAGCCCCCGGTTTTGCCCCGGTGGTGGAAGTTTTCTTGTAAGTTATACTATGTTAACACGTTAATAATAAAATTAATATGAACGTGTTAACATAGAAAAGGTCTGCTGAAGGTCATGACTTGCAGGGTCAACTTGACCAGAAAACTGATAGAGTTGTGTTGTTGCAGAAACAAATGCACTAAATCATGCCTGAACTGCAGGGGAAGGTGAATGAAAATGAACTCGCAACACATCTTGTGCGGGATCAGGCACAGGCATTCAACACTGAAAATTGTAGGCTTAAAGCAGAACTTGAAGAGATGAAGTCTGCATTTCAAATTAAAGTTGGTGAATTTAAAGTTGGTGATGTCATTGAATCAGCAAGCAAATTTACTGCAACAGCTCCAAGCCAAAACTTGAGCAGTTGGGCCAATATATGCAGATGATTTCAGGGTTGCAACATCAGGAGCAAATTCTGGTGTGTGCAGGTGGTCAGCTTAAGCAGACTCTGCAAGAAAAAGATAAATCCCTGCAACAGCAGGGAGATGAGCTTGGACATTTCCAGAGGAAAGCTGCAGAACACCAAGCCCTGGTAATGCAATCCATGCAAAACATGGAAACCATGACCATACTTAAAAGGCAAATTCAAGACTTGATCTTGAAAACTCACAAATTGAAGCACACCATCGAGGAGAGAAACTTTCTACTGGTCTGTAAAGTGGAAGATTGTGTCAAACTCAGGACGGTGCATTTTGAAATGGATGACACCGTTTCACAACTTAGAGCACAATTGGCAGCTGCCAGTTCTGAAGCTGAGAGGTTGAAATGTGTTATTAAGGAAAATAAATTGTCTTTCTCAAAGAAAGGGGCACGCAGCAGCTTGCAAAGAGGAGGAGAGGCAGAGGCTTCTCTCCGAAGCTGATCGTATATCCACAGAGATACAGAACCTAAACGTTGCCTGTGAAAGTCTACAACATACACTGGACATCCTAACTCATGAGAAGGAACAATATTCTCAACAGTTGGAATCACTGAAATACTCCCAGATGGCAGAGTTATCAGAGTGGAAGACAAAGCACGATGAATTAAAGCACAAATATGAATCACTTTTGCAATCCTACTAAACTATCAGCAATGAGATGGATAAGATGAGGCAAATAGTTGAGACAGCAAGAAAAGAGAAACAGGAGGTGATGTTCAAGCTCCGCGATATAGAAGCCAAATGACAAAACATGGAGAGGCAGCTTGAGGAAGCTGGTGCCGAAAATGAATAAAATAAAGGCCAAATGAGAAAGTTTACAAAATCCAAGCAGCAGCGAGTTCAGGCGCTTGAGGAAGAGATTGAAAGAATTAGCAGCGAGTTACAAACTACCACCGCAAAGCAGAGTCATGCAAGCGAATTGTCTACCCAGTACATTCAGCTCCAGGAGGAAAGCAAATCACTGAAGCAAACTTATCATGATATTAAAGCAGGGTTTGACAAAACCCAAAAGAGGGGGAGCTTCTGCTGAATGAATTTAATTCATCCATATCCATCATAGAGGAGTTGCAGAGTGAGGATGATTCTTATCAGGCTGATTTTAATGAACCACTGTCATTAGAATCCCAATCCCTGGAGGACCAGCCTCTGCTGAAGGAAGAAAAGTTTCACACGACAGGGCAAGTAGGACCATTGTTGTCTCAGAAGCTTAGACAATTAGAGTGCGCCGCACTCCCGGGACACATGAAAAAAACAATATAATTTCACAGCTTGAACAAGAAATATAAAGCTTGCCGGCAGGAGACTATGAATTTAAATGAAAAAGTCAACATTTTAGAGGATGACAAATCTCTTCTCCAGGAAGAACTGGATAATTTCCAGGAAATGTCAGAAAAGGTAAAAAAAATGAGAGAGAGTATTTGGAGGCAGAATTACTTTAAAATGTCGACAAGATAGATCAGTTAACTGAAGCATGGAAGGAACTTCATATGCAAAATAATTCACTTGTCAATGAATTGGACTGCTTCAGAGAAGAGAAACGTCATCTGATCAAAGAAAAAGAGGTACAGGAAATAAAACTGGTGATAGAATTTGAAGTGCGGCTTCGGTCTGCTCGGAGGGGTAATACCTCGTCCAAAGGTGAGACCAAGGAGCTTCGAGAACTGTTAAAAGAGAAGTACCTGGAAATAATTATTTGGCAGAAGGACGGCATCAAGTACCAGGAGCTCATTTTGGACAGAGTGATGTGTCAAAACATCGGAATCTACCTGTGATGAAAGAGCAAGAGACTAGTCTATGACTACAAAAGCTTCCGAGTCTGAAAGGCGTCAAACTTGTTCAAAAAGAACTTGCATCTTATAAAGTCTTGCTCCAAGACACCAGAACTGAAACTAAAGGTGCTCGAATGCAGTGCTTAGGGTTCACAGAAGATCTTCGGAAGAACGAAGAGAAAACAAAAGCTCAAATTACTCAGAAGGAGAAGGAACTACTTGAGATTTTAGATCAACAGAATACAATTCATCGGAAAGAAATATTGAGATATCAGGATCAACTGGATTTGCTGGAACGGAATAGAGACAGAGTGGTTGCAGCAACCTTGGAAATTGAGAGCCATTTCCCAGCAGCCGAAGCCAATGTTGAGCAGTAAGGATGCAGAGTTCTCAAAGCTTGTCTCATCAAAAGACAGACATTTCTGACTATCTAGTAGAAATCCAGCAGCAACATGGAAAGCAAATAGATGACTACGAAAAGAATTTGAGGATTCTCCAACAAGATAACCAGAAAGGAGCCAGAGCCATGAAAGAACTGGAGGTCCAACTTGTTAAGGTTAGGAAAGAAAAAGACAAAGCTGTTAGCCAGACGGGTGCCTTCACAAAATCGATGGCCTCCTTGCAAGATGACCGAGACCGCATCTTTTCAGAATACACGGAGCTGGAACAATGGCATCTCGACATGCATTGCCAGAGAGATAGCATCATTCAAGAGAGTGCAGCTGAAAACAATGAACTGAAGCAAGAGATCGGAAGTTTTCTCAACCAGATGGATGACCTTAATTCTGACAACGCACTGCTCAAAGCACAGTTGGTTCAGTACAGGGAGGAGCTAAACCAGGCCCTGGCTTTGAAGCAAAAGCAACAACAGCAAATTAAGAATCTTGAGAATGAGAAATTCATCTTCAAAGAGCATTGGAAAGTTGCACAAGGATCCCTTAAACAAAGTAATGAAAGGCTAAAGTCCTTGCAAGAAGAAAATCTGCGAATTTTGGAACAGCTTACAGAGCTCAAGGCTATTGGTTTCCAAAAAGAAGAGGACAAAAATGAAACAAATGAGAGGCAATTAATTCAAGAGCTTCACCAACAGCTTAAAACTAAAACTCTGGAATGCGAAGAACACAAAAAAGAAAACTAATATTAGAAGAGCTGACTTAAAATAATTGAAAATATAACCATATAACCATTACAGCACGGAAACAGGCCGTCTCGGCCCTTCAAGTCCGTGCCGAAAATGTTCTTTTATTTTTTTATTATTTTTTAAAAATAAATACTTCCCCCTAGTCCCATCTACCTGCACTCAGACCATAACCCTCCATTCCTTCCCCGTCCATATACCCATCCAATCTATTTTTAAAGGATAAAATCGAACCTGCCTCCACCACTTCCACTGGAAGCTCATTCCACACAACTACCACTCTCTGAGTAAAGAAGTTCCCCCTAATGTTACCCCTAAACTTCTGTCCCTTAATTCTCAAGTCATGTCCCCTTGTTTGAATCTTACCTACTCTCAATGGAAAAAGCTTATCCACGTCAACTCTGTCTAACCCGCTCATAATTTTAAAGACCTCTATCAAGTCCCCTCTTAACCTTCTGCGCTCCAAAGAATAAAGACCTAACTTGTTCAACCTTTCTCTTTAACTTAGTTGCTGAAACCCAGGCAACATTCTAGTAAATCTCCTCTGTACTCTCTCTATTTTGTTGGCATCCCTCCTATAATTAGGCGACCAAAATTGTGCTCCATACTCTAGAATTGGCCTCACCAATGCCTTGTACAATTTTAACATTACATCCCAACTTCTATATTCAATGCTCTGATTTATAAAGGCCAGCACACCAAAAGCATTCTTTACCACCCTATCTACATGAGATTCCACCTTCAGGGAACTATGCACAGTTATTCCTAGATCCCTCTGTTCAACTGCATTCCTCAATTCGCTACCATTTACCATGTACGTCCTATTTTGATTTGTCCTGCCGAGATGTAGCACCTCACATTTATCAGCATTAAACTCCATCTGCCATCTTTCAGCCCACTCTTCCAAATGGCCTAAATTTCTCAATAGACTTTGAAAATCTACTTCATTATCCACCACACCACCTATCTTAGTATCATCTGCATACTTACTAATCCAATTTTCCACACCATCATCCAGATCATTGATGTACATGACAAACAACAGTGGACCCAACACAGACCCCTGAGGCACCCCACTAGTCACCAGCCTCCAACCTGACAAACAGCCATCCACCATTACTCTCTGGCATCTCCCATTCAGCCACTGTTGAATCCATCTTGCTACTCCACCATTAATACCCAATAATTTAATCTTCTTAACCAACCTTCCATGAGGAACCTTGTCAAAGGCCTTACTGAAGTCCATATAGACAACATCCACTGCTTTACCGTCATCAATTTCCCTAGTAACCTCTTCGAAAAATTCAAGAAGATTAGTCAAGCATGACCTTCCAGGCACAGATCCATGTTGACTGTTCCTAATCAGACCCTGCTTATCCAGATGCTTATATATATTATCTTTAAGTATCCTTTCCATTAATTTGCCCACCATTGACGTCAAACTAACAGGTCTATAATTGTTAGGTTTACTCTGCAGATAGCTGTCCACTCTGACTCTCTAATGGACCAATTTTATTCCTTGTTACCCTTTTGCTATTAATATAGCTGTAGAAACCCTTTGGATTTACTTTCACCTTACTTGCCAAAGCAACCTCATATCTTCTTTTAGCTTTTCTAATTTCTTTCTTAATATTCTTTTTACATTCTTTATACTCCTCAAGCACCTCATTTACTCCATGCTGCCTATAATTATTGTAGATCTCTCTCTTTTTCCGAACCAAGTGTCCAATTTCCCTTGAAAACCATGGCTCTTTCCAATTTTTACTATTTCCTTTCAACCGAACAGGGACATAAAGATTTTGTACTCTTAAAATTTCACATTTAAATATCCTCCATTTCTCTTCTACATCCTTCCCAAAAAAACAACATGTCCCAATTCACTCCTTTTAAATCCTTTTACAGCTCCTCAAAGTTAGCCTTTCTCCAATCAAAAATCGCAACCCTAGGTCCAGTTCTGACCCTCTCCATAATTATATGGAAACTAATGGTATTGTGATCACTGGACCCGAAGTGCTCCCCAACGCTTACCTCCGCCACCTGCCCTGTCTCATTTCCTAACAGGTCCAGCACTGCCCCTTCTCTAGTAGGCACCTCTATGAATTGCTGCAAAAAACTATCCTGCACACATTTTACAAACTCAAACCATCCAGCCCTCTTACAGAATGTGTTTCCCAGTCTATGTGTGGAAAATTGAAATCTCCCACAATCACTACCTTGTGCTTACTACTAATATCTGCTATCTCCTTACATATTTGCTCTTCCAATTATCGCTCCCCATTAGGCGGTCTATAATACACCCCTATAAGTGTTGCTACACCTTTCCCATTTCTCAGCTCCACCGAAATAGCCTCCCTAGACGAGCCCTGTAATCTATCCTGCCAAAGCACTGCTGTAATATCTTCCTTGACAAGCAATGCAACTCCCCACCTCGTGCCCCTCCAATTCTATCACCCCTGAAGCAACGAAATCCTGGAATATTTAGTTTCCAATCACAGCCCTCCTGCAACCATGTTTCACCGATCGCCACAACATCATACTTCCAGGTGTCAATCCAGACTCTAAGCTCATCCACCTTTCTTACAATGCTCCTAGCATTAAAATATACACATTTAAGAAACCCACCACAACTTATTCTCTGTTTATTACCTTTTTCTTCTTTCTCCCCTACATTTTGGGACCGAGTGCTTCCCTTCTCTGCCTCCTGCCTCCCACATTTTCTACCATCTTTCTCTATTTGAGTCCCTCCCCCCAACCGTTCAAGTTTAAAGTCTCCCCAGTAGCCTTTGCAAATCTCCCCGCCAGGATATTTGTTCCCCTCGGGTTCAAGTGCAACCCGTTCTTTCTGTACAGGTCACACCTTCCCCAAAAGAGGTCCCAATGATCCAGAAATTTGATTCCCTGCCCGCTGCACCAGTTCCTCAGCCACGCATTTATCCTCCACCTCATTTCATTCCTGCTCTCACTGTCGCGTGGCACAGGTAGTAATCCTGAGATTGTTACCTTTGCGGACGTTCTCCTTAACTCTCCTCCCAACTCCCAAAATTCTCCTTTCAGGAACTCTTCTCTTTTTCTGCCTATGTCATTGGTACCTATATGTACCACAACCTCAGGCTCCTCTCCCCTCCGATTTCAGGATATCTTGGACACGTTCAGACACATCCCTGACCCTGGCACCAGGGAGGCACACTACCATCCGGGTCTCCTAACTGCGTCCACAGAATCGCCTATCCGACCCCCTAACCATAGAGTCCCCTATTACTATTGCCCTCTCTTCTTTTCCCTACCATTCTGAGTAATAGGGCCCATCTCTGTGCCGGAGGCCTGGCCGCTGTCGCTACCCCCAGGAAGGCTGTCCCCCGCAACAGCACTCCAACAGGAGTACTAATTTTCAAGGTGTACAGCCACCGGGGTACTCACTAGTCCCTGCCTCTGCCCCCTGCCCTTCCTAACCGTGACCCACTTGTCTGCCTCCCTTGGTCTTGGATTGGCCACCTCCCTATAACTCCTTTCTATGACCTCCTCACTCTCCCTGATCAGACAGACGTCATCGAGCTGCTGCTCCAGGTTCCTAACATGGTCACTTAGGAACCCTATCTCTACGCACCTGACACAGATGTGGACGTCTGGAGGGGTATCAGACTCCATGGCCTCCCACATCTGACATCCAGAACAGTAAACTGCCCTGGCCCTCATTCTCGCGCTGTTTAACTACTCCCTACCCGGACGCCGCTCCTCCTCCTGCAACGGTCCCTGGGCGTCTGGAAAGTAAAGACCCGCGCTGTTTAACTACTCCCTACCCGGACGCCGCTCCTCCTCCTGCAACGGTCGCTGGGCGTCTGGAAAGTAAAGCCCCGCGCTGTTTAACTACTCCCTACTCGGACGCCGCTCCTCCTCCTGCAACGGTCCCTGGGCGTCTGGAAAGTAAAGCCCCGCGCTATTTAACTGCTCCCTACCCGACGCCGTTCCTCCTCCTGCAACGGTCCCTGGGCGTCTGGGAAGTAAATCCCCGCGCTGTTTAACTACTCACTACCCGGACGCCGCTCCTCCTCCTGCAACGGTCCCTGGGCGTCTGGAAAGTAAAGCCCCGCGCTGTTTAACTACTCACTACCCGGACGCCGCTCCTCCTGCAACGGTCCCTGGGCGTCTGGAAAGTAAAGCCCCGCGCTGTTTAACTACTCCCTATCCGGACGCCGCTCCTCCTCCTGCAACGGTCCCTGGGCGTCTGGAAAGTAAAGCCCCGCGCTGTTTAACTACTCACTACCCGGACGCCGCTCCTCCTCCTGCAAAGGTCCCTGGGTGTCTGGAAAGTAAAGGCCCGCGCTGTTTATCTACTCACTACCCGGACGCCGCTCCTCCTCCTGCAACGGTCCCTGGGCGTCTGGAAAGTAAAGCCCCGCGCTGTTTAACTACTCCCTACCCGGACGCCGCTCCTCCTCCTGCAACGGTCCCTGGGCGTCTTGAAAGAAAAGCCCCGCGCTGTTTAACTACTCCCTACCCGGACGCCGCTCCTCCTCCTGCAACGGTCCCTGGGCGTCTGGAAAGTAAAGCCCCGCGCTGTTTAACTACTCCCTACTCGGACGCCGCTCCTCCTCCTGCAACGGTCCCTGGGCAATATATGAACTGAATTTGCTAGGTTTACTCTTAGAACCCTTTTTAAACAACGGAACAACATGCGCAGTACGCCAATCCTCCGGCACTATTCCCGTTTCTAATGACATTTGAAATATTTCTGTCATAGCTCCTTCTGTTTCTACACTAACTTCCCTCAATGTCCTAGGGAATATCCTGTCAGGACCTGGAGACTTATCCGTTTTCATATTTTTCAAAAGTCCCCGCACCTCCTCTTCTTTGAATCTCAGAGTTTCCATTGCTACTCTGCTTGTTTCCCTTACCTCACATAATTGCATATCCTTCTCCTTGGTGAATACTGAAGAAAAGAAATTGTTCAATATCTCCCCCATCTCTTTTGGCTCTGCAGATAGCTGTCCACTCTGACTCTCTAATGGCCCAATTTTATTCCTTGTTGTCCTTTTGCTATTAATATAGCTGTAGAAACCCTTTGGATTTACTTTCACCTTACTTGCCAAAGCAACCTCATATCTTCTTTTAGCTTTTCTAATTTCTTTCTTAATATTCTTTTTACATTCTTTATACTCCTCAAGCACCTCATGCTGCCTATAAAAGGTTGTAGATCTCTCTCTTTTTCCGAACCAAGTGTCCAATTTCCCTTGAAAACCATGGCTCTTTCCAATTTTTACTATTTCCTTTCAACCGAACAGGGACATAAAGATTCTGTACTCTTAAAATGTCACCCTTAAATGTCCTCCATTTTTCTTCTACATCCTTCCCATAAAACACCATGTCCCAATTCACTCCTTTTAAATCCTTTCGCATCTGCTCAAAGTTAGCCTTTCTCCAATCAAAAATCTCAATCCTAGGTCCAGTTCTGACCCTCTCCATAATTATATTAAAACTAATGGGATTGTGATCACTGGACCCAAAGCGCTCCCCGACGCATACCTCCGCCACCTGCCCTGTCTCATTTCCTAACAGGAGGTCCAGCACTGCCCCTTCTCTAGTAGGTACCTCTATGTATTGCTGCAAAAACTATCCTGCACACATTTCACAAACTCCAAACCATCCTTGACAAGCAATGCAACACCCTCACCTCTTGCCCCTCCAATTCTAACACCCCTGAAGCAATGAAATCCTGGAGTATTTAGTTTCCAATCACAGCCCTCCTGCAACCATGTTTCACTGATCCCCACAACATCATACTTCCAGGTGTCAATCCAGGCTCTAAGCTCATCCACCTTTCCTACAATGCTCCTAGCATTAAAATATACACATTTAAGAAACCCACCACCACTTATTCTCTGTTTATTATCTTTTTCTTCTTTCTCCCCTACGTTTTGGGTCCGAGTGCTTCCCTTGTCTGCCTCCTGCCTCCCACATTTTCCACTAGCTTTCTCTATTTGAGTCCCTCCCCCCAACTGTTCTAGTTTAAAGTCTCCCCAGTAGCCTTTGCAAATCTCTCCGCCAGGATATTGGTCCCCCTCGGGTTCAAGTGCAACCCGTCCTTTCTGTACAGGTCACACCTTCCCCAAAAGAGGTCCCAATGATCCAGAAATTTGAATCCCTGCCCGCTGCACCAGTTCCTCAGCCACACATTTATCCTCCTCCTCATTCCATTCCTACTCTCACCGTCGCGTGGCACAGGTAGTAATCCTGAGATTGTTACCATTGCGGTCCTTCTTCTTAACTCTCCTCCCAACTCCCTAAATTCTCCTTTCAGGACCTCTTCTCTTTTTCTACCTATTTCATTGGTACCTATATGTACCACAACCTCGGGCTCCTCTCCCTCCGATTTCAGGATATCTTGGACGCGTTCAGACACATCCCTGACCCTGGCATCAGGGAGGCAAACTACCATCCGGGTCTCCGGACTGCATCCACAGAATCGCCTATCCGACCCCCTAACCATAGAGTCCCCTATTACTATTGCCCTCCTCTTCTTTTCCCTACCCTTCTGAGCAATAAGGCCTGTCTCTGTGCCTGAGGCCCGGCCGCTGTCGCTACCCCCAGGAAGGCTGTCCCCCCAACAGTAATCAAACAGGAGTACTTATTTTCAAGGTGTACAGCCACCGGGGTACTCACTAGTCCCTGCCTCTGCCCCTTCCCTTCCTAACCGTGACCCACTTTTCTGCCGCCCGTGGTCTTGGAGTGGCCACCTCCCTATAACTCCTTTCTATAACCTCCTCACTCTCCCTGATCAGACAGAGGTCATCGAGCTGCTGCTCCAGGTTTCTAACACGGTCCCTTAGGAACCCCATCTCTAAGCACCTGACACAGATGTGAACGTCTGGTGGGTTATCAGACTCAATGACCTCCCACATCTGACATCCAGAACAGTAAACTGCCATTGCCCTCATTCTCCCCCCTTACCCTAAATTTTGCGAGGACTGTTTGCGCCCTGTGGATTTCCAGAGGAAATTGTGTCTGGTAACGGACGTCAATTCTGTTCACAAGAGTTTACACAATTCATGAAATGGAATGGTGTAAAACACACTAGAGTCACTCCATACCATTCCGCTTCAAATGGCGCAGCAGAACACACAGTGCAAATTTTGAAGCGTACATTAGTCAAACAACTGCTGGATCCAAATCCAAAGGAAAGACAGTTGTCTCTGTTTCACAAACTGGCTAACTTGAGATGATGAACTAAGGAGAGGTTCTGCAGAGGAAGCATTGTTTGTAGTAGAATTGAGTTACTGAGTAGAATGCAGGTGCTTGTTTGCTAACATGGTAATAAAATGGCACATCCATTTCGCCCATCACTTTTGGCAACCTTGGGAAATAAATATGTCATTAGTCTTTGGTCGCACTAATGACATCTTATTCTTCCAAGGTTGTTAAAAGACACATGTTAGTTACTTTAGGCTTTAGACTTTAGAGATACAGCGTGGGAACAGGCCCTTCGCCCTACTGAGTCTGCGCCGACCAGCAATCATCCCGTACACTAGCGCAATCCTACACATTGGGGACAAATTACAATATTAACCAAGCCAAATAACCTACAAGCCCTCACGTCTTGTGGATGTGGGAGGAAACCAGAATACCCGGAGGAAACCTACTCAGCCACAGGGAGAACATGCAAACTCCACACAAACAGCACCTACAGTCAGGATTGAACCTGGGTCTCTGGCGCTGTAAGGCAGCAATTCTGCCCCCACTCTTACTTGATAGAATCTGAAGAACCATGTGTGCACAATGTGGATGGAATTAGAGAATTCTGCTTGTAGTAGCACTGAACGGTTTAGCCACTTAATGCTCCCCCTTTCCTCTTTGACATGCGCCTTCGAATTGCTTAAAACATATATATTATTATTGAGTAATATAACCTAGGGTTATATTACTCAATTGAGGGAATATAACCTAGGTCATAATTTACTGAATAAAAAATAATTTCTCCTCTTCCCCTGGCATTTTTGCTAGTTTCTATACCCTTGCTTCCTCCAATTCAAGAAATGGTCTTTCCTGTTCTGCTCCATCAAACCGCTTGTCGAGAAATCCACTGACTGCAGAAAGCAGCTGCTTCAAAGTCCTTGGCGAAGATTTCTTGAAAGCCGTGTGTTCTACACAGCCCTTGGTATGTGTGACATTTCATTAAGGAGGTGGGGTTACTGTGTTATCGTTTATGCTGCTGTTTTCTTTCCAGGCATGAACCTCTTCCTGTCAGACCAGCGCCCAGGGAGCACACCATTCAATTGGAATCAGACGAGGAGTGTGAGGAGGCTTTGAAGAGAGACCCCAGTGAACAGGTGGTGGTGGAACAGAAGGTTTGTATTGACAATCAATTCTTCATTTTCTAGTTTTAATATAATTTCCTGACTTTACACTGTATCTTGCCCCACACCCCCACCCCAGTGAACTGGGCAACTCTGGAAAACCTGCTTCCATGTACTTACTAACTAATAAATAGGATAGTACATTGGTTTGGAGTGGGTGATTCAGGCAGATCACACATAAAACCTGGCCTTGTTTCTTTGTCCTGCCTCGAGGTCTTCACGTGGTGCCCCTCCCCTCACCTAGTTACTCCTCATCTCCTGGGAGGCATGAGGTGTTTGAATTAGTCTCCTGGCTCATGTCGCACACACGCAAATCGGTTTTCAAATGCATATCTCTAATCTCCCTGTTTCCGTGATGAAAGAGCGCAGTGAATACAAGCCAAGGTGTGAGCCAAATCTCAAAATAAATGTAATACATTTAGTTATCTCATCTTAACCAAAAGAAGGTCTGAAATGTAGAAAACACCTTTCTAGGAATACAGAGAGCAAGAGAAAACAGCTGATGAAGGTTCATCTTTCCCCACCTTCATCATGCTGTATAGTGTAAGAATGGATACGTCACCCATCACCAAGGAATCCAAGACATACCATTGAAGCACTCTCACTTTCTGATTGACTGCGACAGAGGATTGTTTTGAATCTAGACTTCCTGTCCAATAGTTCACCAAGGAATCTACATTGCTTGTTTGCTCATAGAATAGTGCATTCATTTGGACCATAGTATTGAAGCCGCTACCACCCATTCATACATTATAATGCAGATATTTGTAGCATGATAAGTAAATATAAATCTTCACATCTGTACCGTGGTATTTTACTAATTAGTTTAATCCTGAAAGAACTAATTAGTTGAGGTTCATAAGTGATAGGATAAGAATTAGGCCGTTGGCCCATCAAGTCAACTCCTTGATTCAATCATGGCTGATCTATCTCTCCTTCCTATCCACATTCTCCTGCCTCTCCCCATAACCTCTGACATCTGTATTAGGTTGATGTTCGTGAGCTATTGACCTCTGTTTCTGTTTTGCAGGTGAAGAGTCGAGTGACTTTCTTCAAGCGCTTCTTTACTGCTCGAAAATGAAGACTTCTCGGACCAGATCACGCTACTTGGTCTTGGCGTACTTTGCGACACCACATTTTGTTGTTTTCATGTGCCTGGAGAGACGTTTGTAGACGCACTAGAGATGGGAGTGACACCAATGTGTATATCAAAGCTGTTAATGAGTGAACACTGATCACAGGTGTATAAATGAATATTGTATTGTTAATGTATGAACACAACCCCCAGCGATGCATGTTGGTGTTGAACCAGCCGACCCCTGTACCGAGCCGGTTGAGGGCGACCCACTCTTTGCGGGGCAGGTCCGAGCCGGGTGCGGCTGTGGTGTTCGGTGCAACAGTGAATTGAGGATGTCGCGAAGTCTGTTCCCAGCTGGTTCTTCAAGCTCCTAGTGTGTTGAAATCGGAGCCACAGAGGGTCGCCGCGTGACGGGGGAAGGGTCGACGAGATGACAGGTGTTGAGGTCCCAGTTGTTGTGAGTCCTGGTCGAGGTGGTGCAAATGATGCTTGGTGTCCAAGGGGGCCTTGCACACTAGCCTGTGGGTGAAGTACTCTCTGTGAAGCTTGGCGGGCAAGATACCTGCGAGCACAGGCACAAGATCAGTCGGAGTAGGACGTAGGCAGCCAGTGGTAATCCGCATGGTGTCGTTGAGGATGGCGTCTAGCTTGCTAGTATGAGCGCTGCTGCACCATGCTGGGGTGGTGTACTCAGCTGCGCTGTACACGAGTGCAGGAGTACTGGTTCTGAGAGTAGATGTCCTGGCGCCCCATGATGATCCAGCCAAGCAATGCAGGAGGTTGTTCCGTGCCGAGACTTTAGCACGGAGAGCTACAAGGAGTTGTTTGTAGGTCAGCTGCTGATCTAGTTTCACCCCAAGGTATGAAGGACATGGGTTATAGGGTAGGGGTGACACATTGAGGGTGACGGTTAGCTGGAGTTGAGGTTCATTGTTGTTCAGGTGAAAGGCCGTTGTGGTGGTTTTTGCCACAGTTTTAGTCTCCAGGTCTTAAGGCAGCCCGCGGAAAGTTCCATATCCACTGACAGCACATCCTCCACGTTTGACCAACTCCTGTCTGAATGCATTAGGGCCAGGTCATCTCCGTGTACATACTGGCACAAGGTCGTGCGTGGCAGATCGCTGATAAAGAGATTGAAGAGCATGGGAGCCAGTACCGACCCTTGGGAGACTCCGTTTCTTAGGCGTTGCAGTCGGCTAGATTGTCCGTCGCTGGTCTTGAGTACAATACTGCAGTTGGCCAGGATGTTGGCAAGGAACCGCACTAAATGGCGGTCAGGAATGGTGTGGAGGAGCTTCAAGATCAGGCCCTGGTGCCACACTGTATCGTAGGAGGCGGTGAGGTCCACCAGTGTGACGCCCGCCTTGCGAACCTTTTCTAAACGGTCCTCGATGTCATAGGTCAGCTTGACTATTTGGTGGGTAGTGCAGCGACCCATAGAAAAGCTTGTACGGGACACAGAGGAGTGAGATGGGCCGATTGTTCCTTGTGTCGTTCACATGCTTGTTTGGTTTTGGTAGCACAATGATGGTGGCTTTCCACCAGATCTTCGGAATGGACTGACCAATGAGGCAAGAGGAGTAGAACTCATGGATCCAGACCTGGCATTTAGGACCGCAGTGTTTCAGGAATTCTGGGGATGTTATCAGGACCCTGGGCTTTTCCGTATTTCAATTGAGTGATGAGAGGAGAGAGTTCTGCAGAGGAAAAGGGTGCTGACAGGAGCCCATCAGCGCCTGGAGCTTTCCAAAGATTAGTGGTTTCCTGTTTGACAGAACAAGTATGATTCTTGTCCGCGTCTTTGAAGTGGCCGTTGGCCAGGAGCTGGTGGGCGAGGAAGTTGGCCGTGACAGGGCAATGCTTTGGGTGGGTACTTCGACCAGTGAGGCGATTGAAGGTCTTCCAAACCACCCTACTGGAGTGTGTGAAGTCGATTCCTTGGACTGTCTCGTCCCACCGCTCTGCGCTTCTTGGTCGAGGCAGGTTGTCAGTTCCGTAGCCTTGGAGGCAGCCCCTTCGCCAGGTTCAGCGTCCAGGAATGTGTCGTAGCATGCGTCACACTCTTCGTCCGATGTGGGGATGTACCGGCAATGATAGCCGCGAGGAATGGAACTCTTCGCTGCCCTGATGAGGAATTTGCAGAAGATTGAGTAGGCTTTGTCCAGATTGGTGAAGGTGGGGGTGGGAAGGCTGTCGATCCAGAAGTCTATCAGACTTGTGAACAGGTCCCATCTGGCCTTGCGGAAATTCCACCTCTTCGCAGGGTTTGTAGGGACCGGCTCGATGGGGTTGTCCGGGATAAACAGAGATGGGCGATGTTGTGATTTCCGGAAGTGATCCAGGATGATACGGTGTGAGGATGGTTCATTTAGGTTTGCAAAAGCCAAGTCAATGTTAGTATTGGTGTTCCACCTGCCAGAGTGGAAGCTGTCCAGTTGTTTTAGGTCATACAGGAGTTGAAAGGCAATAGCTGAGGCCCAGTCTTCTAGTGCAGCTCCATCTGAGTTAGTTGAGCGGTAGCCCCATGTGGTGCTGGGGCAGTTAAAGTCTCCAGTGTAGATGCAGGGTAAACCAAAGTTGGGGATGGAGTCTTTGTGGAGCTTGGTAGAAGGTGGCTTGTATACATTGATGACCGTGACACCTTCGACTTGCGTTGTTGCCCATTCCATGTCGGAGTCAGGGGGTGACACTGCAATCGCTTTCCATTTTGCTGTGTTCCTTACAAAAGTGGCAATCCTGTGGGTGTCACTCTCGGTGTAGGCGGCCAGGGTATAACCAGGGATCTTCAGATGGGAACTATCACTTTTGTCAGTTTCTTGGAGCAGGATTGGAATGACTTTGTGGGTCTGCAGCAGATGTTCAATGATGGTAGTCTTGGCCCTGGTGAGGTCTTCCGCATTCAGCTGCAGCAGGGTGATGCCATCCGGTTCGATATCTGTAGGCGCCAGCCCTAAAAAGGGGGCACGCTCCTGGTTGGTGCCGAGCTGCTGCGACTGAGGTTGCATTAGGGCTGCAAGCTGTTGTTGTTCGTTGTTATTTCTGCCTCTGTCTCTGTTTGTTGTCGTTTGCCTGACTGAGGTCAGTTGACAGGGCTCACAACGGGGAGGTCGACAACATGAGCCCTATGTGTTGTATAAAACGGTTATGTACGTTTATACACGACGAAATCCGGCTTGTTCAGCGGGTAGTTGGGGATCGACGATTGGATCGAGCCAGGCCAGGAGAAGCCGTTCGAGGGGCTTGTACAGGGCACAGAGGAGTGAGATGGGCCGATAGTTTCCTTGGGTCGTCCACAGGCTTGTTTGCTTTTGGTAGCGCAATGACGGTGGCTTTCCACCAGATCTTTGGAATGAACTGACCAATGATGGAAGAGGAGTAGAACTCACGGAGCCAGACCTGGCATTTAGGACCGCAGTGTTTCAGGAATTCTGGACTTTTCAGCATTTCAATTAAGTGACGACAGGAGGGAGTTCTGCAGAGGAAAAGGGTGCTGACAGAAGTCCATCAGCGCCTGGAGCTTTCCAAAGATTAGTGGTTTCCTGTTTGACAGAACGAGTATGATTCTTGTCCGCGTCTTTGAAGTGGCCGTTGGCCAGGAGCTGGTGGATGATGGAGTTGGCCTTGACAGGGCAATGCTTTGGGCGAGTACTTCGACCAGTGAGGCGATTGAAGGTCTTCCAAGCCACCTTACTGGAGTGTGTGAAGTCGATTCCTTGGACTGTCTCTTCCCACCGCTCTCTGCGCTTCTTGTCGAAGCAGGTTGTCAGTTCGGTAGCCTTGGAGGCAGCCTCTTCGCCAGGTTCAATGTCCAGGAATGCGTCGTAGCATGCGTCACACTCTTCGTGCCATGTGGGGATGTACCGGCAATGATAGCCACGAGGAATGGAACTCTTTGCTGCCCTGATGAGGAATTTGCAGAAGGCTGAGTAGGCTTTGTCCAGATTGGTGAAGGTGGGGTGGGAAGGGTTCTTTTTCTTCTTGCGTATGGCGTGCACAGTCTAAAGTTGTAGCACAACTTGTTATATTTGATCTTACTTGATTGTGCACCCCAGGTTGATTGGATTCGTCGAAACAGGGCGGACGACGTGAAGGTTGCAATCTCCCCGGTGGGAAGGCTGTCGATCCAGAAGTCCACCAGACTTGTGAACTGGTCCCATCTGCACTTGCGGAAATTCCACCTCTCGCAGGGTTGGTTGGGACTGGCTCGATGGGGTTGTCCGGGATAATCAGAGATGGGCGATGTTGTGATTTCCGGAAGTGATCCAGGATGGTACGGTGTGAGGATGGTCCATTCAGGTTTTCAAAAGCCAAGTCAATGTTGGTAGTGGTGTTCCACCTGCCAGAGTGGAAGCTGTCCAGTTGTTTAGGGTCGTACAGGAGTTGAACGGCAGTAGCTGAGTTAGTTGAACGGTAGCCCCAGGTGGTGCTGTGGCAGTTAAAGTCTCCGGTGTAGATGCAGGGCGAACCAAAGGCGGCGGGGATGGAGTCTTTGTGGAGCCCGGTAGAAGGTAGCTTGTATACATTGATGACCGTGACACCTTCGACTGGCGTTGCAGCCCATTCCACGTCGGAGTCAGGAGGGGACACTGCAATCGCTTTCCATTTTGCGGTTTTCCTTACAAAAGTGGCAATGCTGTGGGTGTCGCTCTCGGTGTAGGCGGCCAGGGTACAACCAGGGATCTTCAGATGGGAGCGATCAACTGAGCGACTGAGCTCAGTTGACAGGGTTCACCACGGGGAGGTCGACAACATGAGCCCTATGTGTTATATAAAACAGTTATGTAAATGTTCTAAATGCAAAATTAGGTTTATTTTTTAGGTGTAAAGCAATGTTATTTAACTCTGCTCCTTTGGAGTTAGGATGTCAGAGAGAGATTATATTGAGAGATTATATTTTTGTTCGGAAATGCATTTGTACATTTAAAGTGGTGCTGCAAATTTGAGGAAAACACTGAGTACATTAGAATATAATTTATCAGTAACTCTCATGTTAGTTAAGTTGCCATTAGGGTACAATTTAGAACTGCACTTTTGGAAATTATTTTGTTTGACAAATTTTTTATAAAAATTTTCATTCGTTTTTACTGTTTTATCACCTGTATTTTTATTTGAATGAAAATCGCGACCAAAAGAAGTCCTGAAATTGCGTTACTTGTTTACTGCCATAATGTCACTGCCATAATGTTTCTACCATAGTGGCAACCAAAGGTATTTAGCTGCACCTTGAACCGCTGCACTTCTATGGTAACACAAGTATGCTGGCCACCAGCATTAAGCCACCCCACTCACTCCGCCCCTCTCCCATCAGGCAAGAGGTATAGAAGTTTGTAAACACACACCTCCATATCGAGAGACAGTTTCTTCCCAGCTGTTATCAGGCAACTGAACCATCCTACCAACAATTAGAGAGCAGCTCTGAGATTCTGTCTATCTCATTGGAGACTCTCGGACTATCTTTATTCGGACTTTATCTTGCACTAAACATTATTCACATTATTCCCTTTAACATGCATCTGTACACTGTGGATGGCTCGATTGTAATCATGTATTGTCTTTCTGCTGACTGGTTTGCACGCAACAAAAGCTTTACACATGACAATAAACTAAACTAACTAACTGGTATTCAGTTGGAACTTGACTCTCCACAATGGATGTAATCTTGGTACAGATAAGTTTCAAGCAAGTTGTGGGCTTTGCACTTTATTTCAGTCTTTAATTATTGTCCCACTAAGTTGTTAAATATATGGTTTTGCTGGCAAGGCATTGATTACATAGAACAAAGAACACTACGGCACAGGACCTGGCTCTTCAGCCCACCGTCTGTGCCGAACAAGATGCCAAGACATACCCTTATCTACCTGCACATAATTCATATCCCTCCAATCACTTTATAACCAAATGCTCATCTACAAGTCTCTTACTTGCACAATTGTACCGGCCTGCATCCCGAACAATCTCCAGGTGTTCCCACGCATCTCCTTAAAACTATACCCCTATCACCTTAAAGAAGGGAGAGATAGATCAGCCTTGATTGAATGGCAGAGTAGACTTGATAGGCTGAATGGCCCAATTCTACTCTTATCGCTTATGACCTTAATGCTAAAAATTCTCTTATTTAATATTTTCACTCTGGGAAGCAGGTTCGGACTGTCTACCTCATCTGTGTCTCACATAATTTGTATTTACTTCTAACCTTTCACCCGCATCCTCTGACTTTCCAGAGAAAACAATCTGTGTCCAACCTTACCCTGTAGCTAATACCCTCTAATCCAAGCATTATTCTGGTAAACCACCTCTGCACCCTTCCCAATGCCATCAAATCCTTCTTGGCATGCGGCAACCAGAGCTGCAGGCAACACTGTAAATGAGAAATGAGTCTGAAGAATGGTCTCAACCCAAAATGTCATGTAATGCTTTGCCCCAGAGATGCTGCCTGACCCGCTGAGTTACTCCAGCTTTTTGAGTTTGACTACAAATACAGCATAACCAAAGTCCTATAGAGCTGTATCATGACTTCCAGACTCTCTTACCCAATGTCTGGGATAGGAGATTGCAACCTTCACGAGGTCCACCCTGTTTCGACGAATGCAATGCACCTGACGTGCACAAACAGAAGATCAAACATAACAAGTTGTCTAACAACTTTGGGCTGTGCATGCCATATGCACAAACAAGATACTCAATGCCCTGACCTATGAAAACAAGCATATCATATGCCTTCATGTACTACACTAACCCATTGTAATGGCACTTGCCAGTTGTAGACTTGGACAACAAAATCACTCTGTCATTCAATGCTGTTAAGGCAGTCATGCCATTGATTGTAGAAACAAAGAACTGCAGATGCTGGTTAATACACAAAAGTACAAAGTGCTGGAGTAACTCAGCAGGTCAGGCAGCATCATTGTAGAACATGCGCAGGTGACGTTTCCGTTTGAAATCCCATTATTGGTGTACCAATCCTTGTGAATGTTACCTGCTTGTGTAGCAAGCTATATTCACAGAAGGCACCAAAATCCTTGGCATGCTGAAGCATCAAGAGGCCAGTGAAGATGAAGAAGTAAGAGGAGGATGTTAATAATAAAAGGTATTGTATAGGTTTATGAGTCTGAAACCTGATACATCTTAAACATCTAATGATCTACATCCCAGTTTGAAAAATATGCAAGGGATCACTGCAGTGTGGTAGCTTTTTCCAGGTCTAAGGTCAGTAAGAACCTTCACAATTGACCAAAGGCTGTGCTAGTACATTGAAGACGATGGTAAATTTCATCAGTTGTCTGATTTTCTGAGAGATTGTTCCTGAGATACAAGAAGTGATAAACATTTTCCAAGGTCTAACTGTGAAGCTCAGTTATCAATGAACATGCTCCTTGGCCCAACTCTGACCATGATTCCCATCTAAACTTGTCCTATTTGGTCCATAGCCCTCCAAACCTTTCCTATCCTTGTACCTGTCCAAGTGCCTTTTAAATGTTATTGTACCTGCCTCAATTGCCTCCGCTGGCAGCTCGTTCCATGAACCCATCACCCTCTGAACATAGCAGACTATTGGGCAGCTAAACTGCTTCACTGATTGATTCAGTGAATATTACCCCAGTTACTGAGTATAATTACTGCTTTGTTTGTTAAGTGGGCAAAACAAAATATTTCACATCTCACTGAACAAGGAATCGGGATATCATTGTGTTCGCCATAATGCAGCACTCTTAGTACTGCACGACAATACTGGGAGCAAGATTCAAGATTCAAGAGAGTTTATTGTCATGTGTCCCTGATAGGACAATGAAATTCTTGCTTTGCTTCAGCACAACAGAACATAGTAGGCATTGATTACAAAACAGATCAGTCTGTCCATATATACAATACAATATGGTTTTATTCGTCACATTGCACATAAAGTGCAAGTGAAATGAATTTGTAATATAATAATTTTAAATAATAATATAATATACCATTATATAAATATATACACACATGAATAAATATACTGATTAAGTGCAAATAACAGATAATGGGCTATTAATGTTCAGAGATTTGTCCGAACCAAGTTTAATAGCCTGATGGCTGTGGGGAAGTAGCTATTCCTGAACCTGGTCGTTGCAGTCTTCAGGCTCCTGTACCTTCTACCTGAAGGTCGAAGTGTGTGGCCAACCGACCCTTCCTAATCAAAGGCAAGAATACTGCAACTGAATCGAGTGGACACTTAATAAAGGTCACTTGTCTTTCCGTATGTTGGCACTGAAAACACAGAAAGGTTCGCCTGGACTATGGAAAGAATGAGGTGACACTTAAAAATGGTAAGATTTTTTTGATTACGTTATAAAAGCTTCACATTAAAGAAAAAAGTTGCATCATCCGATGGGTGTGGCCATTTTAACATTTATTGGAGAATTTGAATAATTGTTTAATTGGAATCAGGTTTCAAGGGTTTAATCAAAGGGTAATTAGTTTCATTAGCAGCTACCAGCAGAGATGCTGGCTATAAACACATTGTTATATTTTGCGAGAAGGTTCAGTTTTCAATAGCTAATGAGAAGTCTACTTTTTGTAGGATTTTTGTTGGAATTTAAAAATGAGTATGATTGGGTACATTTTCCCTGATGTCCTGCCTAATTCTGGGAGAGATTACCTGTTCTTTTTCTCATTGCCATTTTTGGGCATTCCTCCACAAAAAGTTAATATTTCAGAAGTATTTCATTAGCCGTAACTATTTCTGTGAAAGGGAAAGTGCCTTATAAGTAGAGTCATCGAGTCTTGCAGCGGAGAAACGGCCTCTTCAGCCCAACCTGCCCACACCGACCAACATGCCGCATCTGCATTGGTCCCACCTGCCTGCATTTTGCCCATATCCCTCTAAACATGTCCTATCCATGAACCTGTCTAAATGTTTCTTAAATGTTGTGATAGGACCTGCCTCAACTACCTCCTCCGGCAACTCATTCTATTCACCCACCTCCCTTTGTGTGAAAAAGTTACACTACAAACTATGAATATTTTTTTATTTTAGAATCTTAAACATTATAATATTGTAAAATGATGAACAGCATTGGGGTGCAGCTGGTAGAGAGCTGCTGCCTCACCGACCCAGCAAAGTGGCTTCAGTCCTGACCTCTGATACAGTCTCTGTGGAGTTTGTATATTCTCTCTAGATGACCTCAAGGGTTTTCTCCCAGTGCTCCACATTACCCCCATCTCGTAAAGATGTGGAGCTTGATAGGTTAGTTGGTTGTGTAGAAGGAACTGTAGATGCTGGTTTAAGCCAAAGATACACAGAAAATGCTGTAGTAACTCAGGCGAGAGAAGGAATAGTGAAGCTTCGGGTCTGTAGAAGCGTCTCGACCTGAAAAGTCATCTATTCTTTTTCTCCAACGACACTGTCTGACCCGCTGAGTTACACCAGTTTTTTTGTGTGTATCTTAGGTTAGTTGGTTGATGGGTGAATGGATGGAACTGGGGGGTTAATAGGAATGTGGGGAGAATAAAAGCTGCGATTCGTGTGTAAATGATTGGCTGGTGATCAGTGATACTACTCCTCAGTGCCCTACTTCCTTATTGTGTGTCCCTTTAACTCTATCATTAGTTCCCATTGGGAGCAACTTTCATCGAAAAGACTGCTTTCCTTTTTAGTGGTACCATGCACTCTGTTAGCCTCAGATTTCTGACAACACTTGATCTTGGCAACACTTCAACTTCAAGAATAATGCAAGGTAAATATTTAATTAAGTCGAGAGGTTCAGGGAGCACTTATCAAACTGTTTGTGGAAGTGAATGACTGGTACACATGTTGGATACTTTTTATTTTACACTGGCTATAATGATTTAAGATTTTTTGTCTGAAGTTTGTTACCTCTGCCAAATGTGATTAAAGCGGGGTCTATGAACGATAATGTTGACAGAAAGAGAAGGAAAGATTTAGTTTTAGTATCTTTGGGAAACAGTCATGACAGGGATTATTGAATTAGAAAATAAATGAACTTGATCTAGAAAATATCAACATGATCACCGTTTATTCAACAATTGTTGGCAGATTACATAAATGGCTGAAACTCTATGGCATAAGGTGTGAACAATTTAGGTTAGTTATTGTCGTGTGTACAGAGGTACAGGGATTGTTGCGTGCTAATCAGTCAGCGGAAAGATGGTTAGTAAGTGGGGAAGCAAAACAACGAGTGTTTGTGAGGACAGACAGCACTAAATGAATGGTTACAGAGAATATTTTAAAAGGCTAATGGAATATTGTTCTTTTATCTCAAGTCATCTAAACCAGAGGGAAAAGTTACCATTAACAAAGCTTGGTTTGCCATTGTTCAGTGTACTGTTCAGTATGTGCTTAGCATTGTGGGGAGATTTGTATTACTTTTGGAGCGAGTGTTCCACATTTATCAGAATGATTCTACGTCTGAAGTAGTATGATGAAGGGTCTCGACCCGAAAGGTCACCCATTCCTTCTCCAGAGATGCTGCCTGACCCGCTGAATTACTCCAGCGTTTTGTGCCGAATCTTTGATTATAAATTGTAAGCACAGGTTACATGGAGAAAACCTGTAGCCAGTAAAAAGGAACAGAAGGATTCTAGTGATCAATTGGAGGTGTTCAACATCCTTGAGGAATTGGAATGAGCTGACAAAGAAAATATTTACTCTGGTTTCCAGAACAAGTTGTCACATGGAACTGGGGATACCAATTGGCCATTAGATTTGGAGATTATCCAGGAGTTTACAGAATTATGTGGATTGTTATGTTTAACTAAAGTGAGAACCAGTCTTCAAGAACAAACCCCTGTTAACAATTTAACTTCCACAGAAACTTAAAAGCTATTGAAACCAATAATTGGGTGTGGTACCAGGATAAACTCAAAGCGCTGGAGTAACTCAGCGGGTCAGGTGGCATCTCTGGAGAAAATGGATAGGTGATGTTTCAGGTCGGGACCCTTCCTTGGACTGAGCTACTCCAGCACTTTGTGTCTATCTCTGGTGTAAACCAGCATCTGACGTTCCTCCTTATTACAGACACAAAGTGCTGGAATTATTCAGTGGGTGAGGCAGCATCTCAAAAGAAAAAGGATAGGTGACGTTTTGGGTTGGGACCCTTCGTCACCTTATGAACTTTTTTTCCAGAGATGCTGCTTGACTTACTGAGTTACTCCAGCACTTTGTGTCAAACCTTTGTTATAAGCCAGCGTCTGCAGTTCTTTGTTTCTACATTTTCATTCCATATTGGGTGAGGGACATTCTTATTCTGTACCACGGTGACAAATGAACGTTTGTGCCAATCGACCCTAGTGATGAGGTCACCATAAACAACAATGAAGGAATGGACGAGACAGACTGTTGGCGAGGCAGCCATTGCTGGCGCCACCCGGTGGATATGATATGTATAATAGTACATTGTAGATGAATGCAATGAAACCATACATAAGTACAACAGACTGATCGAAGAGAAATTACCAGTGTGCAGAATATGGGTTTTTTTCAGCAAGGTGGCGTAATAGTTCTAGAGAACTGTCTAATCTAATGAGGTATGTTGAGAGGATCAGTACTATAACTTAGATATACACAAAATGCTGGAGGAACTCAGCGGGACAGGCAGTATCTCTGGAGAAAAGGAATGGTGACGTTTCTGGTCGGGACCCTTCTTCAGTACGAGACCCCAGTTTGGGGAAGAACTGTTTTAGCAATTGGTGTACAGTTATAAGAGAGAACCATAGTACATATCCAGAATTGACTTTTAGTCAATACACTGATAAAAGTCAGAAGTTGTTATCTTTGCGACCCTGCGAAACTTCCTCGATTATTTCCTAAATCTCCTTTCTATCAATGCCCTTGTCATTTTATTCCTCTTTCCGGAGGACACCTCAAGTTACATTCGAAGATTCCTCTTAAAACCAGGTTCAAAGCCGTGACATCATATAAATAACCGACTGTGTTCCCCTATCTTTGACGAAAAAATAATAAAAAGGTGCACCCTTCACAAATTAATCTCCTCCCGATTTGTTTGTTTTGTTGACGAGAGTGAGCGATTCCGAAATCTCTCGGCAAGCGCGTTGTGTATCTTATCGGGCATCCGGATGGCATTATCCGTGCAGTCTGACAATTCATAGTTATTTGCCACTTAAAAGAACCGATTCAATCAGTGCAGGGGCAGCAGTAACAAGGGCTCACTGTGTGGGTTTAAACTAAATAGTGGGGGGGGGGGTTGACAAATTGGGAGTATAAAGATAGAGTTGAAGGGGAAGTGAGTACAGGAAAAAATACAAAAGATCCTCGAATTAATGGGAAGGAAAGTTCGAGAAGGGATAAAAGAGTAAGGTCAGGGCTAATTATGAGCGGTGCGAGGGGGGACGTGAATACGGAGTTCAAAGTGTTGTATATGAATACGCGAAGTATAAGAAATAAAGTGAAAGAGCTCAGTTAGTAATTGGCAAGTATGATGTTGTGGGAATTACAGAGCCATGGCTGCAAGAGGGCCAGGGCTGGGAACTGAATATTCAAGGGTATACCTCCTATCGAAAAGACAGACAGGTGGGCAGAGGGGTGTGGTAGCTCTGTTGGTGAGGAATGAAATTCAGCCCCTTGCAAGGGTGACATTGAAACAGGAGATATGGATTCAGTATGGATAGAACTAAGGAATTGTAAGGGTAAAAAGAACCTAGTGGGACTTATCTACAGGCCCCAAAACAGTAGCCTGGACATAGGGTGCACGTTGAATCAGGAGTTAAAATTGGCATGTAACAAAGGTAATGCTGTGGTTGTTATGGGAGATTTCAACATGCGGGAAGACTGGGAAAATCAGGTTGGTACTGGACCCCAAGAAAGGGACTTTGCAGTGTGCCTTCGTGATGGATTCTTAGATCAGCTTGTATTGGAGCCGAGCAGGGAGAAGGCAATTCTGGATTTAGTGTTATGTAATGAACCGGATTTGATAAAGGAACTTGAGGTTAATGAGCCATTAGGAGGTAGTGACCATAATATGGTCAGGTTTAATCTACAATTGGAGAGGGAGAAGGGTAGATCGGAGGTGTCAGTGTTACAGTTGAATAAAGGGGACTATGGGGCCATGAGCGAGGAGCTGGCCAAAGTTGACTGGAAAGATACCCTCGCATGGATGACAATGGAACAACATTGGCAGGTGTTACCAGGAATAATACAGAAGGTGCAGGATCAGTTCATTCCTAGGAGGAAGAAAGATTCCAAGGGGAGTAAGGGGCAGTCGTGGCTGACAAGGGGCGTCAGGGACAGTATAAAAATAAATGAGAAGTACAACGTAGCAAAGATGAGTGGGTAGCAAGAGGATTGGGTAATGTTTAAAGAGCAACAGAAGATAACTAATAAAACAATACGGGGAGAAAAGATGAGGTAAGCTAGCCAAGAATTCAAAGGAGGATAGTAAAAGCTTCTTTAGGTATGTGAAGAGGAAAAAATGAGTTAAGTAAGTAAGTGAGTAAATTTTATAGCACATTTAAATCAACTCTCGTTGAAACCAAAGTGCTTTACATAGAAGAAATTAAATGGGACATCTTTAGAGAAAAGGCACTTTTCTTTCATTTCAGGAGTTACAACAGATCTACGGATTACACTCAAATAATTTTTTCAGATATCTACAACTTAGAAATTATGTTAAATCCAATACACAAAATTACAGGACTAGGGAACCAGAAATCCTTGACGAATGTTTGAATAAACATCCTAAAACATAAAAATTAATAACTTATATTTATAACACCCTCTTAGATAATGAGGTCCCATCGATGGAATCATATAGACACACATGGGAAAATGAATTAGGCCAACCTATAACGAAAGATATTTGGGACGAAAGTCTACAATATATACATCAATGCTCGTTAAATGCCAGACATGCTTTAATACAATTTAAAATATTACACAGATTACATCATTCTAAAGCAAAACTAATTAGAATTGTCCCACATATCTCTCCTATTTGTGATAAATGTCATCATCTAGAGGCAAATTTAACACATACTTTTGCAAATTGTATAAAAATTAAAAATTTCTGTATTGATATTTTTAGAATAATTTCTGAAGTTGTCAATACTAAATTGGATCCCGATTCAAAACTAATAATACTTGGAATATCAGAACAAAGTCTAACACTCACAACAAGCCAAAGAAACTTCCTAGACTACAGTATAATAACTGGGAAAAAATTAATATATAAATTTTGGAAAGGTCCTATAAGCCCCACAATTAAGGAAATGTCGGAGACCCTACACCTGGAAAGAATCAGACTTGTCTTAATGGACAAACAAGAACTTTTTGTTAGCATATGGTCTCCATTCATTGACTATTTGAAGGGGTAGATCGGTTCGGCACGGGAACCTAACTGAAGCTTGAACTTAAGATTAGATGAAAAGTTATACTTTATAACCTACGAACCTGTAAAGGATTGATAACCAAGCATCGTTACTTTACTATCTTTATTCATACTGGATCATTATACATTGCACTAGCTGTACGTGGTCTGTCACAGGAACTAGAGAGCGATCTGTGGGTGGGGAGGTTGTAGTTATACTTGTGATATGGGGAGTGGTTAGTAGGTATGAGGACACTATGTTAAAGGCACATGCACATCTCATCTACATCCTTCCTCTCCGAAACGACAGGCAAATATAATGGTGACATGGCGACCACGGCTCACGCGCTAGGATAGCTAGGCAACATCGCCATAGCGGTCAGGCGGTTTGACAAGACGTCCCGCCCGGGTCCGCGTCTCGCCATCCACCCTTCCTGCAGGAGGAAGAGGCACCGGCGGGGAAGGACGAACCTGAAAGGGAGAAACGGGAGGAAACGGAAGAGACCGCGGCACTGAACCCGGAGGGGATGCGGGGCCGGGACCGGGAAGAGCGCGGGCGGGCGAGCGAGGACTAGTCGGAGTGTGGTGGAGCGGAAGGGGCGAAGGAGGAGCAGAGCGAGGCATGTCAGGAATCACGGGCAGGGCAACGGCCGGACGCGAAACAGGCAGCGGGGGAGCAAAGGGATCGGCGGCAGGAGGACGCGGCTCGTTGACGAGCCGAAGGTGCTGGCGGGACCGTCGGTAAATGGCCCCAGCGTAGTCGACGAAATAGGACCTGGGCGACCCCGCAGAGCCGACGACAGTAGCGAGCTTGGAGTGACCGGGAGTGGTCTGCATACGGACTACTTGACCGGGGAAGAGGGGCGGCAGCGGGTGGCAGGACCTGTCATGGGAACGCTTTTGGACGTCGTGCCTGAAGGCAATTCGTTTCTGAACCGCCGCAGGTGGGAGGACCGAGGGTATGAGGGAGCGCTGGGCCACAGGGAGCGGGAGCCTGGTAGCGCGAGACAGGAGCCGCTGAGCAGGTGAACCAATGGCAGAGTCGCGGGAAATGTTCCGAAGGCTGAGGAGGGCCAGGTGGAAGTCGGAGTTAATGCCACCACACTGTTCCAACAAGTGCTTAGCACTGCGGACCGCGCGCTCGGCCAAACCGTTGCTTTGCGGGTACTCCGGGCTGCTGGTGAAATGGCGAAAGTTCCATCTGGAAGTGAACGCTTTAAACTCGGAGCTCGTGAACTGGCTGCCATTGTCCGACTGCAAGATTGCCGGGGGGCCAAAAGTGCTAAAGTGAGGGTACAACCTGTCGATGACGGCCGAAGAGGTCACGGAACGCAGCCGGTCAACCACAAACCAGCTGGAGTAGGAGTCAACGAGTACCAGGAAATGTTTGCCCCGCCACTCGAAAATGTCTGTGGCGAGCGCCATCCAGGGCAGTCCGGGCGCGGGCTGCTGTAGAAGCGGCTGACGCTGCTGATGGGGGGCGCGGCTGTTGCAGGTGGAACACGAGGAGACCCTCTCCCGGATGTACTTGGCCATATCCGGCCAATAGAACTGGCTCTTGGCGAGAGACACAGTGGCTTCGGCCCCAGTGTGACCGCGGTGTGCGACTTGAAAATATTGGTCGTGCAGCGCCGCGGGCACGACCACTTTGTGACCCTTCACCACCACGCCGTCGTGCAGTACGAGCTCGTCCCGAATCAGGAAGTAGGGCATTTTTTTATTTATTTATTTTATTTATTTATTTTTTTAATTTATTTTTTTACTTTTTACCAATGATGTATTATAAGTAAATTATTCCACTTTTATTTTTTATCTTGACATTTGTTTTTTCCTTTTTCTCTCTTTCTTTCTCACTTTCTATCTATAAAAAAAAACTAGAAGCAGAATCAATCCACAATTGATAATATTAATAATGTATGATTGATAAACATGAAATGTTTTTACCACAATATGTCTTTGCTTCTAATAAAAATATTATTAAAAAATAAATAAAAGAAGTCCACAGGCCGCGCTGGTCGGAGCTCCGACACTGGCGATCTCGGCGAGAGATCCCAGACTCCGCGGAGTTTGAAAGTCAGCGCTGCCCGCGGCTGGACGCTCCGCGACCACAGCTCAGCGATGTTGGAATCGGTGGTCTCAGCACTCTGGAGCTTATCACACGGCGATCCTCGGTAAAGCATCGCCCGCTCCATAATGGTGCTTCAGCGCTGTGCCGCCGCCGCTGAAGCTGGGGTTCTGGCCGGTCCCCGGCTGGAAACGCCGCTCCATTCCCATTGGTAGGCCATGAGGAAGGGAGAAGATGCGACTCGGAAGAAAGCCGCCTCTCCGACCAGGTATGGGACTAAGAAATACAGTTTTCCCCCCTTCCCCTCCCCCACCCCCCACATAAAAGAGCTAGAAAACCTCCAAACTAAAGTTTTTAAACAAACTGAAAATAAGGGCGAAAGGACGGACTGCAGGCAGAGTAGCCATACACAATGGAAATGGTGTTGGTTAGACTGATGGGTCTGAGGCTGATAAATCCCCAGGTCCTGATGGTCTGCATTCCAGGGTACTTAAGGAAGTGGCTCTCGAAATTGTGGATGCATTGGTGGTAATTTTCCAATGTTCTATAGACTCAGGATCAGTTCCTGTGGATGGGAGGGTAGCTAAAGTTATCCCACTTTTTAAGAAAGACGGGAGAGAGAAATCAGGGAATTATAGACCAGTTAGCCTGACATCGGTGGTGGGGAAGATGCTGGAGCCATCAAAGATGAAATAGCCGCACATTTGGATAGCAGTAACAGGATCGGTGCGAGTCAGCATGGATTTATGAAGGGGAAGTCATGCTTGACTAATCTTCTGGAATTTTCTGAGGATGTAACTAGGAAAATGGACAAGGGAGAGTCAGTGGATGTAGTGTACCTGGACTTTCAGAAAGCATTTGATAAGGTCCCACAAAGGAGATTAGTGGGCAAAATTAGGGCACATGGTATTAGGGGTAGAGTGCTGATGGATAGAAAATTGGTTGGCAGACAGGTAACAAAAAGTAGGGATTAACAGGTCCCTTTCAGAATGGCAGGCAGTGACTAGTGGGGTACCGCAAGGCTCGTTGCTGGGACTGCAGCTATTTACAATATACATCAATGATTTGGATGAAGGGATTCCAAGTAACATTAGCAAATTTGCAGATGACACAAAGCTGGGTAGCAGTGTGAACTGTGAGGAGGATGCTATGAGAATGCAAGGTGACTTGGACAGGTTGGGGGAGTGGGCAGATGCATGGCAGATGAAGTTTAATGTGGATAAATGTGAGGTTATCCACTTTGGTATAAAAACAGGAAGGCAGATTACTATCTAAATGGCGTCAAGTTGGGAAAAGGGGAAGTACAACGGGATCTGGGGGGTCCTTGTTCATCAGTCTATGAAAGTAAGCATGCAGGTACAGTAGGCAGTGAAGAAAGTGAATGGCATGTTGGCCTTTATAACAAGAGGAGTTGAGTTTCAGAGCAAAGAGGTCTTTCTGCAGTTGTACAGGGGAGTATTGTGTGCAGTTTTGTTCCCCTAATTTGAGGAAGGACATTCTTGCTATTAAAGGAGTGCAACGTAGGTTTACAAAGTTAATTCCCGGGATGGTGGGACTGTCATATACTGAGAGAATGGAGCGGCTGGGCTTGTACACTCTGGAGTTTAGAAGGATGAGTTTAGAAGGATGAGAGGGAATCTTATTGAAACATATATGATTGTTAAGGGTATGGACACGCTAGAGGCAGGAAACATGTTCCCAATGTTGGTGGATTCCAGAACCAGGGGCCACAGTTTAAGAATAAGGGGTAAGCCATTTAGAATGGAGATGAGGAAACACTTTTTCTCATAGAGAGTGTGAGTCTCTGGAATTCTCTGCCTCAGTGGGTGGTGGAGGCCGGTTCTCTGGATGCTTTCAAGAGATGGCTAGACAGGGTTCTTAAAGATAGCAGAGTCAGGGGATATGGGGAGAAGGCAGGAACGGGGTACTGATTGGGGATGATCAGCCATGATCACATTGAATGCCGGTGCCTGCTCGAAGGGCCGAATGGCCTACTCCTGCACATATTGTCTATTGCCATCTCTGGGGAAAAGCAATACATGACATTTTGGGTTGAGACCATTCTTCAGACTCATTTCTCATTTACAGTGTTGCGTGCAGTTCTGGTTGTCCCATTCCAAGAAGGATTTGGAGGCTTTGGAAAGGGTGCAGAGGCGGTTACCAGAATAATGAATTATGTGCAAGTAGATAAGGATATGTCTTGGCATCATGTTCGGCACAGACGGTGGGCTGAAGAGCCAGGTCATGTGCTGTAGTGTTCTTTGTTCTATGTAATCAATGTTTTGCCAGCAAAACCATATATTTAATAACTTAGTGGTACAATAATTAAAAGACTGAAATAAAGTGCAACGCCCACAACTTGCTTGAAACTTATCTGTACCAAGATTACATCCATTGTGGAGAGTCAAGTTCCAACTGAATACCAGTTAGTTAGTTTACTTTATTGTCATGTGTAAAGCTTTTGTTGCGTGCAAACTCGTCAGCGGAAAGGCAATGCATGATTACAATCGAGCGATCCACAGTGTACTGATGTTAAAGGGAATAATGTGATTAAAGATAGTCCAAGAATCTCCAATGAGGTAGATGGTACCTCAGGGCTGCTCTCTAATTGTTGGTAGGATGGTTTAGTTGCTTGATAACAGCTGGGAAGAAACTGTCTCTCAATCTGGAGGTGTGTGTTTACAAACTTCAATACCTCTTGCCTGATGGGAGAGGGATGGAGTGGCTGGGGTGAGACATCCTTAATGCTGGTGGCCAGCATACATGTGCTCCAAAAGAAGTGCAGCGGGTCAAGGTGCAGCTAAATACCCTTGGTAGCCACTATGGTAGAGACATATTGGCAGTGACATTATGGCAGTAAACAAGTAACACAATTTCAGGCAATCTCTTGGTCACGATTTTCACTCAAATATAAATACAGGTGATAAAACAGTAAAAACAAATCGTAAATTTTAATAAAAACTTTGTCAAACAAAATAATTTCCAAAAGTGCAATTCTAAATTGTACCCTCATGGCAACATAACTAAGATGTGAGTAATAGATACATTATATTATAATGTATTCAGTGTTTTTCTCAAATCTGCAGCTCTACTTTAAATGTACAAATGCATTTCTGAACAAAAATATAATCTCTCAATATAATCTCTGTCTGACATCCTAACTCCCAAGGAGCTGAGTTAAATAACATTGCTTAACACCTCAAAAATATACCTAATTTTGCATTTAGAACTTTTACATAACTGTTTTATATAATACATAGGGCTCATGTTGTCGACCTCCCCGTGGTTGAACCCTGTTAACTGAGCTCAGTCGCCGCAGCTCGGCGCCAACCAGGAGCGTGCGCCCTTTTAGTGCGGGCATCTACAGATGTCGAACCGGATGGCATCACCCTGCTGCAGCTGAATACGTAAAACCTCACCAAGGCCAACACCACCATCATTGAACATCTGCTACAAACCCACAAAGTCATTCCAATCCTGCTCCAAGAGACTGACAAAAGCCACCTTCTACCAGGCTCCACAAAGACTCCGTCCCCGCCTTTGGTTCGCCCTGCATCTACGCCGGAGACTTTAACTGCCACAGCACCACCTGGGGCTACCGTTCAACTAACTCAGATGACTCAACTAACTGGGTCTCAGCTACTGCCGTTCAACTCCTGTACGACCCAAAACAACCGGACAGCTTCCACTGGCAGGTGGAACACCACTACCAACCCTGACTTGGCTTTTGCAAACCTGAATGGACCAACCTCACACCCTATCATCCTTGATCACTTCTCAAAATTACAACATCGCCCATCTCTGATTATCCCGGACAACCCCATCGAGCTGGTCCCAACCAATCAGGACACAGCTTACTCCGCCTTCTGCAAACTCCTCATCAGGGCAGCGAAGAGTTCCATTCCTCATGGCTATCATTCCCGGTACATACCCACATGGCACGAAGAGTGTGACGCATGCTACGACGCATTCCTGGACATTGAACCTGGCGAAGAGGCTGCCTCCAAGGCTACGGAACTGACAACCTGCCTCGACCAAGAAGGGCAGAGAGCGGTGGGAAGAGGCAGTCCAAGGAATCGACCAGACACTCCAGTAGAGTGGCTTGGAAGATCTTCAATCGCCTCACCGGTCGAAGTACCCGCCCAAAGCATTGCCCTGTCAAGGCCAACTCCATCGCCCACCAGCTCCTGGCCAACGGCCACTTCAAAGATGCAGAGAAGATTCATACTCGTTCTGTCAAACAGTAAACCACAAATCTTTGGCAAGCTCCAGGCGCTGATGGGCTCCTGTCAGCACCCTTTTCCTCTGCAAAACTCTCTCCTGTCATCACTCAATTGAAATGCGGAAAAGCCCAGAATTCCAGAAACACTGCGGTCCTAAATGCCAGGTCTGGCTCCGTGAGTTCTACTCCTCTTCCATCATTGGTCAGTCCATTCCGAAGATCTGGTGGAAAGCCACCGTCATTGCGCTACCAAAATCAAACAAGCCTGTGGACGACCCAAGGAAACTATCGGCCCATCTCACTCCTCTGTGTCCTGTACAAGTTCCTCGAACAGCTTTTCCTGGCCTGGCTCGATCCAATCGTCGACCCCCAACTACCGACTGAACAAGCCTGATTTTGTCGTGTATAAACGTATATAACCGTTTTATATAACACATAGGGCTCATGTTGTCGACCTCCCCGTGGTGAGCCCTGTCAACTGACCTCAATCAGGCAAGCGACAACAAACAGAGACAGCAGCAGAAATAACAACGAACAACAACAGCTTGCAGCCCTAATGCAACCTCAGTCGCCGCAGCTCGGCGCCAACTAGGAGCGTGCCCCCTTTTTAGGGCGGGCACCTACAGATGTCGAACCGGATGGCATCACCCTGCTGCAGCTGAATGCGGAAGACCTCACCAAGGCCAAGACCACCATCACTGAACATCTGCTACAGACCCACAAAGTCATTCCAATCCTGCTCCAAGAGACTGACAAAAGTGATCGCTCCCATCTGAAGATCCCTGGGTGTACCCTGGCCGCCTACACCGAGAGCGACACCCACGGGATTGCCACTTTTGTAAGGAACAAAGAAAAATGGAAAGCGATTGCAGTGTCACCACTTGACTCTGACGAGGAATGGGCAGCAACGCAAGTCGAAGGTGTCACGGTCATCAATGTATACAAGCCAGCTTCTACCAGGCTCCACAAAGACTCCATCCCCAACTTTGGTTCACCCTGTATCTACGCCGGAGACTTTAACTGCCACAGCACCACCTGGGGCTACCGTTCAACTAACTCAGATGGAGCTGCACTAGAAGACTGGGCCTCAGCTACTGCCGTTCAACTCCTGTACGAACCTAAACAACTGGACAGCTTCCACTCTGGCAGGTGGAACACCACTACCAACCCTGACTTGGCTTTTGCAAACCTGAATGGACCAACCTCACACCGTATCATCCTGGATCACTTCCCGAAATCGCAACATCGCCCATCTCTGATTATCCCGGACGATCCCATCGAGCCGGTCCCAACCAACCCTGCGAAGAGGTGTAAATTCCGCAAGGCCAGGTGGGACCAGTTCACAAGTCTGGTGGACTTCTGGATCGACAGCCTTCCCATCTTCACCTCCACCAATCAGGACAAAGCCTACTCAGCCTTTTGCAAACTCCTTATCAGGGCAGCGAAGAGTTCCATTCCTCGCGGCTATCATTGCCGGTACATCCCCACATGGGACGAAGAGTGTGACGCATGCTATGACGCATTCCTGGACGCTGAACCTGGCGAAGCGGCTGCCTCCAAGGCTACGGAACTGACAACCTGCCTCGACCAAGAAGCGCAGAGAGCGGTGGGAAGAGACAGTCCAAGGAATCGACTTCACACACTCCAGTAGGGTGGTTTGGAAGACCTTCAATCGCCTCACCGGTCAAAGTACCCGGCCAAAGTCACGGTCAACTCCATCGCCCACCAGCTCCTGGCCAACGGCCACTTCAAAGACGCGGACAAGAATCATACTTGTTCTGTCAAACAGTAAACCACTAATCTTTGGAAAGCTCCAGGTGCTGATGGGCTCCTGTCAGCACCCGTTTCCCCTGCAGAACTCTCTCCTGTCATCACTCAATTGAAATGCGGAAAAGCCCAGGGTCCTGATAACATCCCCAGAATTCCTGAAACACCGCAGTCCTAAATGCCAGGTCTGGCTCCGTGGAGTTCTACTCCTCTTGTCTCATTGGTCAGTTCATTCCGAAGATCTGGAGGAAAGCCACCGTCATTGCGTTACCAAAACCAAACAAGCGTGTGAACGACCCAAGGAACTATCGGCCCATCTCACTCCTCTGTGTCCCGTACAAGCTTTTGAACGGGACGTTGCACTACCCACCAAATAGTCAAGCTGACCAATGACATCGAAGACTGTTTAGAAAAGGTTGGCAACTCGGGCGTCACACTGGTGGACCACACCGCCTCCTACGATACAGTGTGGCACCAGGGCCTGATCTTGAAGCTCCTCCATTCATGACCGCCATTTAGTGCGGTTCCTTGCTAACATCTTGGCCAACTGCACTTTTATACTCAAGATCAGCATCGGACAATCTAGCCGACTGCAACGCCTAAGAAACGGAGTCCCTCAAGGCTCGGTACTGGCTCCCATGCTCTTCAATCTCTTTATCAGCGATCTGCCACGAACGAACTCGCGCCAGTATGTATACGGAGATGACCTGGCCCTAATGCATTCAGACAGGTGTTGGTCAAACGTGGAGGATGTGCTGTCAGTGGATATGGAACTTTCCGCAGGCTGCCTTAAGACCTGGAGACTAAAACGTAGTGTGGCAAAAAACACCACAACGGCCTTTCACCTGAACAACAAGGAAGCTCAACGCCAGCTAACCGTCACCCTCAATGTGTCACCACTACTCTATAACCCATTTCCTTCATACCTTGGGGTGAAACTAGATCGGCAGCTGACCTACAAGCAATTACTTGAAGCTAAAGTCTCGGCGCAGAACAACCTCCTGCATTACTTGGCTGGATCATCTTGGGGCGCCAGGACATCTACACTCAGAACCAGTGCTCTTGCACTCGTGTACAGCGCTACTGAGTACACCGCCCCAGCATGGTGCAGCAGCGCTCATACTAGCAAGCTAGACGCCATCCTCAACGACACCATGCGGATCATCACCGGCTGCCTGCGTCCTACTCCGACTGATCATCTGCCGTTGCTCGCAGGTATCCTACCTGCCAAGCTTCACAGAGAGTACTTCACCCACAGGCTGGTGTGCAAGGCCCCATCAGACGCCAAGCATCCTTTGCACCACCTCGCCCAGGACTCACAGCAACTGGGACTTCAACGCCTGTCATCTCGTCGCCCCTTCCCACATCACGCAGCGACCCTCTGTGGCTCCGGTTTCAACACACTAGGAGCTTGGAGAACCAGCTGGAAACAGACTTCGCGACATCCTCAATTCACTGTTGCACCGAACACCACAGCCCCACCCGGCTCGGATCTGCCCCGCAAAGTGTGGGTCGCCCTGAACCGGCTTCGTACAGGGGTCGGCCGGTTCAACGCCAACATGCATCGCTGGGGGCTGTGTTCATACATTAACAATACAATATTCATTTATACACCTGTGATCAGTGTTCACTCATTAACAGCTTTGATAAACACATTGGTGTCACTCCCATCTGTAGTGCGTCTACAAACGTCTCTCCAGGCACATGAAAACAAGCAAATGTGGTGTCGCAACGTATGCTAAGACCAAGTAGCATGACCTGGTCCGGGAAGTCTTCATTTTCGAGCAGTAAAGAAGCGTTTGAAGAAATTCACTGGACTCTTCACCTGCAAAACAGAACCAGAGGTCAATAGCTAATTAACATCAACCTAATACAGATGTCAGAGGTTATGGGGAGAAGGCAGGAGAATGGGGATACAAAGGAGAGATAGGTCAGCCATGATTGAATCAAGGAGTTGACTTCCTTGATTAATCATGGCTGATCTATCTCTCCTTTGTATCCCCATTCTCCTGCCTTCTCCCCATAACCTCTGACTTCTGTATTAGATTGATGTCAATTAGCTATTGACCTCTGTTTCTGTTTTGCAGGTGAAGAGTCCAGTGAATTTCTTCAAACGCTTCTTTACTGCTCGAAAATGAAGACTTCCCGGATTTGATGGGCCAACGGCCTAATTGACTTGACTTGACTTGACTTGACTCAACGACTCAAGTTGACTTGATGGGCCAACGGCCTAATTCTTATCCTATCACTTATGAACCTCAACTAATTAGTTCTTTCAGGATTAAACTAATTGGTAAAATACCAAGGTACAGATGTGAAGATTTGTATTTATTGATCATGTTACAAAGATTTGGATTATAATGTACATATGGGTGGTAGCGGCTTCAATACTATGGTCCAAATGAATGAACTATTCTATGAGCAAACAAGCAATGTGGATTCCTTGGTGAACTATTGGACAGGAGATCTAGATTCTAAACAATCCTCTGTCGCAGTCAATCAGAAAGTAACAGTGCTTCCATGGTTTGTCTTGGATTCCTTGGTGATGGGTGACGTATCCATTCTTACACTATACAGCATGATGAAGGTGGGAAAGATGAACCTTCATCAGCTGTTTTCTCTTGCTCTCTATATTCCTAGAAAGGTGTTTTCTACATTTCAGATCTTCTTTTGGTTAAGATGAGATAACTAAATTTATTACATTTATTTCGAGATTTGGCTTACACCTTGGCTTGTATTCACTGCGCTCGTTCATACGGAAACAGAGAGAGTACAGATATGCATTTGAAAACCTATTTGCGTGAGAGCGACGTGAGACTAATTCAAACACCTCGTGCCTCCCAGGAGAGGAAGAGTTACTAGGTGAGGGGAGGGGCACCACGTGAAGACCTCGAAGGCTGGACAAAGAAACCAGGCCAGGTTTTCTGTGTGATCTGCCTGAATCACCTACTCCAAACCAATGTACTATGTACCCTATTTATTAGTTAGTAAGTACATGGAAGCAGATTTTCCAGAGTTGCCCAGTTCACTGGGGTGGGGGGTGGGGGCAAGATACAGTGTAAAGTCAGGAAATTATATTAAAACTAGAAAACGTAGAATTGATTGTCAATACACACCTTCAGTTCCACCACCACCTGTTCACTGGGGTCTCTCTTCAAAGCCTCCTCACATTCCTCGTCTGATTCCAATTGAATGGTGTGCTCCCTGGGCGCTGGTCTGACAGGAAGAGGTTCATGCCTGGAAAGAAAACAGCAGCATAAACGATAACACAGTAATCCCACCCCCTCAATGAAATGTCACACATACCAAGGGCTGGGAAGAACACACGGCTTTCAAGAAATCTTCTCCAAGGACTTTGAAGCAGCTGCTTTCTGCAGTCAGTGGATTTCTCGACAAGCGGTTTGATGGAGCAGGACAGGAAATACCATTTCTTGAATTGGAGGAAGCAAGGGTATAGAAACTAGCAAAATTGCCAGGGGAAGACGAGGAGAAATTATTTTTTATTCAGTAAATTATGACCTAGGTTATATTCCCTTAAAAAGTGGTAAAAAAAGGCTCAATAATAATATATATTTTTTTAACAATTCAAAGGCGCATGTCAAAGAGGAAAGGGGGGAGCATTAAGTGGCTAAATCGTTCAGTGCTACTACAAGCAAAATTCTCTAATTCCAGCCACATTGAGTACACATGGTTCTTCAGATTCTATCAAGTAACAGTGGGGGCAGAATTGCTGCCTTACAGCGCCAGAGACCCAGGTTCAATCCTGACTGTAGGTGCTGTTTGTGTGGAGTTTGCATGTTCTCCCTGTGGCTGCGTAGGTTTCCTCCAGGTATTCTGGTTTCCTCCCACATCCACAAGACGTGAGGGTTTGTACGCTATTTGGCTTGGTTAAAATTGTAATTTGTCCCCAATGTGTAGGATTGCGCTAGTGTACGGGATGATTGCTGGTCGACGCAGACTCAGTAGGACGAAGGGCCTGTTTCCACGCTGTATCTCTAAAGTCTAAAGCCTAAAGTAACTAACATGTGTCTTTTAACAACCTTGGAAGAATAAGATGTCATTAGTGCGTCCAAAGACTAATGACATCTTATGTTTCCAAGGTTGCCAAAAGTGATGGGCGAAATGGATGTGCCATTTTATTACCATGTTAGCAAACAAGCACCTACATTTTACTCAGTAACTCAATTCAACTAGAAGCAATGCTTCCTCTGCAGAACCTCTCCTTAGTTCATCATCTCAAGTTAGCCAGATTGTGAAATAGAGACAACTGTCTTTTCTTTGGATTTGGATCCAGCAGTTGTTTGACTAATGTACACTTCAAAATTTGCAATGTGCGTTCTGCTGCTCCATTTGAAGCGGAATGATATGGAATGACTCTAGTGTGTTTTACACCATTCCATTTCATGAATTGTGTAAACTCTTGTGAACAGAATTGACGTCCGTTATCAGACACAATTTCCTCTGGAAATCCACAGGGCGCAAACAGTCCTCGCAAAATTTAGGGTAAGGGGGGAGCATGAGGGCCATGGCAGTTTACTGGTCTGGATGTCAGATGTGGGAGGTCATTGAGTCTGATACCCCTCCAGACGTTCACATCTGTGTCAGGTGCGTAGAGATGGGGTTCCTAAGGGACCGTGTTAGGAACCTGGAGCAGCAGCTCGATGTCCTCTGTCTGATCAGGGAGAGTGAGGAGGTCATATAAAGGAGTTATAGGGAGGTGGCCACTCCAAGACCACGGGAGGCAGAAAAGTGGGTCACGGTTAGGAAGGGAAAGGGGCAGAGGCAGGGACTAGTGAGTGCCTGTACACCTTGAAAATAAGTACTCCTGTTTGAGTACTGTTGGGGGGGGACAGCCTTCCTGGGGGTAGCGACAGCGGCCGGGCCTCAGGCACAGAGACAGGTCATATTGCTCAGAAGGGTAGGGAAAAGAAGAGGAGGGCAATAGTAATAGGGGACTCTATGGTTAGGGGGTCGGAGAGGCGATTCTGTGGATGCAGTCAGGAGACCCGGATGGTAGTTTGCCTCCCTGGTGCCAGGGTAAGGGATGTGTCTGAACGCGTCCAAGATATCCTGAAATCGGAGGGTGAGGATCCTGAGGTTGTGGTACATGTAGGTACAAATGACATAGGTAGAAAAAGAGAAGAGGTCCTGAAAGGAGAATTTAGGGAGTTGGGAGGAGAGTTAAGGAGAAAGACCGCAAAGGTAACAATCTCAGGATTACTACCTGTGCCACGCGACGGTGAGTGTAGGAATGGAATGAGGTGGAGGATAAATGCGTGGCTGAGGAACTGGTGCAGCGGGCAGGGATTCAAATTTCTGGATTATTTGAACCTCTTTTGGGGAACGTGTGACCTGTACAGAAAGGACGGGTTGCACTTGAACCCGAGGGGGACCAATATCCTGGCGGGGAGATTTGCAAAGGCTACTGGGGAGACTTTAAACTAGAACGGTTGGGGGGAGGGACTTAAATAGAGAAAGCTAGTGGAAAATGTGGGAGGCAGGAGGCAGAGAAGGGAAGCAGTCGGGCCCAAAATGTAGGGGAGAAGAAGAAAAAGATAATAAACAGAGAATAAGTGGTGGTGGGTTTCTTAAATGTGTATATTCTAATGCTAGGAGCATTGTAAGAAAGGTGGATGAGCTTAGAGCCTGGATTGACACCTGGAATTATGATGTTGTGGCGATCAGTGAAACATGGTTGCAGGAGGGCTGTGATTGGAAACTAAATATTCCAGGATTTCGTTGCTTCAGGGGTGATAGAATTGGAGGGGCAAGAGGTGGGGGTGTTGCATTGCTTGTCAAGGAAGATATTACAGCAGTGCTTTGGCAGGATAGATTAGAGGGCTCGTCTAGGGAGGCTATTTGGGTGGAACTGAGAAATGGGAAAGGTGTAGCAACACTTATAGGGGTGTATTATAGACTGCCAAATGGGGAGCGAGAATTGGAAGAGCAAATATGTAAGGAGATAGCAGATATTAGTAGTAAGCACAAGGTAGTGATTGTGGGAGATTTCAATTTTCCACACATAGACTGGGAAACACATTCTGTAAAAGGGCTGCATGGTTTGGAGTTTGTAAAATGTGTGCAGGATAGTTTTTTGCAGCAATACATAGAGGTACCTACTAGAGAAGGGGCAGTGCTGGACCTCCTGTTAGGAAATGAGACAGGGCAGGTGGCGGAGGTATGCGTCGGGGAGCACTTTGGGTCCAGTGATCACAATACCATTAGTTTCAATATAATTATGGAGAGGGTCAGAACTGGACCTAGGGTTGAGATTTTTGATTGGAGAAAGGCTAACTTTGAGGAGATGCGAAAGGATTTAAAAGGAGTGAATTAGGACATATTGTTTTATGGGAAGGATGTAGAAGAAAAATGGAGGACATTTAAGGGTGAAATTTTAAGAGTACAGAATCTTTATGTCCCTGTTCGGTTGAAAGGAAATAGTAAAAATTGGAAAGAGCCATGGTTTTCAAGGGAAATTGGACACGGTTTGGAAAAAGAGAGAGATCTGCAATAATTATAGGCAGCATGGAGTAAATGATGTGCTTGAGGAGTATAAAAAATGTAAAAAGAATATTAAGAAATAAATTAGAAAAGCTAAAAGAAGATATGAGGTTGCTTTGGCAAGTAAGGTGAAAGTAAATCCAAAGGGTTTCTACAGCTATATTAATAGCAAAAGGATAACAAGGAATAAAATTGGTCCATTAGAGAGTCAGAGTGGACAGCTATCTGCAGAGCCAAAAGAGATGGGGGAGATATTGAACAATTTCTTTTCTTCGGTATTCACCAAGGAGAAGGATATGGAATTATGTGATGTAAGGGAAACAAGCAGAGTAGCAATGGAAACTCTGAGATTCAAAGAAGAGGAGGTGCGGTCACTTTTGAAAAATATGAAAACGGATAAGTCTCCAGGACCTGACAGGATATTCCCTGGGACATTGAGGGAAGTTAGTGTAGAAATAGCAGGGGCTATGACAGAAATATTTCAAATGTCATTAGAAACGGGAATAGTGCCGGAGGATTGGCGTACTGCGCATGTTGTTCCGTTGTTTAAAAAGGGTTCTAAGAGTAAACCTAGCAATTATAGACCTGTTAGTTTGACGTCAGTGGTGGGCAAATTAATGGAAAGGATACTTAAAGATAATATATATCAGCATCTGGATAAGCAGGGTCTGATTAGGAACAGTCAACATGGATTTGTGCCTGGAAGGTCATGCTTAACTAATCTTCTAGAATTTTTCGAAGAGGTCACTAGGGAAATTGATGAGGGTAAAGCAGTGGATGTTGTCTATATGGACTTCAGTAAGGCCTTTGACAAGGTTCCTCATGGAAGGTTGGTTAAGAAGATTCAATTGTTGGGTATTACTGGTGGAGTAGCAAGATGGATTCAACAGTGGCTGAATGGGAGATGCCAGAGAGTAATGGTGGATGGCTGTTTGTCAGGTTGGAGGCCGGTGACTAGTGGGGTGCCTCAGGGGTCTGTGTTGGGTCCACTGTTGTTTGTCATGTACATCAATGATCTGGATGATGGTGTGGAAAATTGGATTAGTAAGTATGCAGATGATACTAAGATAGGTGGTGTTGTGGATAATGAAGTAGATTTTCAAAGTCTACAGATAGATTTAGGCCATTTGGAAGAGTGGGCTGAAAGATGGCAGATGGAGTTTAATGCTGACAAATGTGAGGTGCTACATCTCGGCAGGACAAATTAAAATAGGACGTACATGGTAAATGGTAGCGAATTGAGGAACGCAGTTGAACAGAGGGATCTAGGAATAACTGTGCATAGTTCCCTGAATGTGGAATCTCATGTAGATAGGGTGGTAAAGAAAGCTTTTGGTGTGCTGGCCTTTATAAATCAGAGCATTGAATATAGAAGTTGGGATGTAATGTTACAATTGTACAAGGCATTGGTGAGGCCAATTCTGGAGTATGGGGTACAATTTTGGTCGCCTTATTATAGGAAGGATGTCAACAGAATAGAGAGAGTACAGAGGAGATTTACTAGAATGTTGCCTGGGTTTCAGCAACTAAGTTACAGAGAAAGGTTGAACAAGTTATGTCTTTATTCTTTGGAGCGCAGAAGGTTAAGAGGGGACTTGATAGAGGTCTTTAAAATTATGAGCGGGTTAGACAGAGTGGACGTGGATAAGCTTTTCCCATTGAGAGTAGGGAAGATTCAAACAAGGGGACATGACTTGAGAATTAAGGGACAGAAGTTTAGGGGTAACATTAGGGGGAACTTCTTTACTCAGAGAGTGGTAGCTGTGTGGAATGAGCTTCCAGTGGAAATGGTGGAGGCAGGTTCAATGTTATCTTTTAAAAATAGATTGGATGGGTATATGGACGGGAAAGGAATGGAGGGTTATGGTCTGAGTGCAGGTAGATGGGACTAGGGGGAAGTTAAACAATTAAATCAATAAATAAAACAAATAAAAATAATCATAATAATAATCAAATTTAAAAAAAAAAAACAGTATTCGGCACGGATCTGAAGGGCCGAGATGGCCTGTTTCCGTGCTGTTACGGTTATACAGTGGCTTGCGAAAGTATTCATACCCCTTGAACTTTTCCACATTTTGTCACGTTACAACCACAAACGTAAATGTATTTTATTGGAATTTTATGTGATAGACCAACACAAAGTGGTGCATAATTGTGAAATGGAAGGAAAATGATACATGGTTTTCAAATTTTTTTACAAATAAAAAACTGAAAAGTGTCGCGTGCAAAAGTATTCAGCCCCCCTAAGTCAATACTTTGTAGAACCACCTTTCACTGCAATTACAGCTGCAAGTCTTTTGGGGTATGTCTCTACCAGCTTTGCACATCTAGAGACTGAAATTTTTGCCCATTCTTCTTTGCAAAATAGCTCAAGCTCAGTCAGATTGGATGGAGAGCGTCTGTGAACAGCAATTTTCAAGTCTTGCCAGAGATTCTCAATTGGATTTAGGTCTGGACTTTGACTGGGCCATTCTAACACATGAATATGCTTTGATCTAAACCATTCCATTGTAGCTCTGGCTGTATGTTTAGTGTCGTTGTCCTGCTGGAAGGTGAACCTCCACCCCAGTCTCAAGTCTTTTGCAGACTCTAACAGGTTTTCTTCCAAGATTGCCCTGTATTTGGCTCCATCCAACTTCCCATCAACTCTGACCAGCTTCCCTGTCCCTGCTGAAGAAAAGCATCCCCACAGCATGATGCTGCCACCACCATGTTTCACAGTGGGGATGGTGTGTTCAGGGTGATGTGCAGTGTTAGGTTTCCGCCACACATAGCGTTTTGCACTTAGGCCAACAACTTCAATTTTGGTCTCGTCTGACGAGAGCACCTTCCTCCACATGTTTGCTGTGTGACCCACATGGCTTGTGGCAAACTGCAAACGGGACTTCTTATGTCTTTTTGTCAACAATGGCTTTCTTCTTGCCACTCTTCCACAAAGGCCCGATTTGTGGAGTGCGCGACTAATAGTTGTCCTGTGGACAGATTCTCCCACCTGAGCTGTGGATCTCTGCATCTCCTCCAGAGTTACCATGTGCCTCTTGGCTGCTTCTCTGAACAATGCTCTCCTTGCCCGGCCTGTCTGTTTAGTTGGACGCCCATGTCTTGGTAGGTTTGCAGTTGTGCCATACTCTTTCCATTTTCGGATGATGGATTGAACAGTGCTCCGTGAGATGTTCAAAGCTTGGGATATTTGTTTATAACCTAACCCTGCTTTAAACTTCTCCACAACTTTATCCCTGACCTGTCTGGTGTGTTCCTTGGGCTTCATGATGCTGTTTGTTCACTAATTTTCTCTAACAAACCTCTGAGGCCTTCACAGAAAAGCTGTATTTATACTGAGATTAGATTACACACAAGGGGACTTTATTTACTAATTAGGAGACTTCTGAAGGCAATTGGTTGCACTGGATTATATTTAGGGGTATCAGAGTAAAGGGGGCTGAATACTTTTGCACGCGACATGTGTCAGTTTTTTATTTGTAAAAAAATGTGAAAACCATGTATCATTTTCCTTCCACTTCACAATTATGCGCCACTTTGTGTTGGTCTATCACGTAAAATCCCAATAAAATACATTTACGTTTGTGGTTGTAACGTGACAAAATGTGGAAAAGTTAAAGGGGTATGAATACTTTTGCAAGCCACTCTATATGGTTAAAATGTCTATCATTTTGCAGGTTGTCGTTTTGTTCATTGGAAACCCCTCAGCCCACTTGGAGTGACTATCAATCACAATGAAAAATTCTTGTCCATCTAACTCTGCACCAGGCCACCAGAGATAGCTTCTGGCTAGACTCTTTGTTAGACACATTCCCAAATGCTGATCATGAAGATCTCCTAGCAATTTTACTCCCAATCTTTCAGGGATTACAACTCTCACTCCCCACATGACACACCCTTAGTTTACTGAGAGTTCATTCCTACGTACAAAAAATGGTTTCCGTCCTGCCTCTGAATCTGGCAATTTGTTTGGCCATCCATTTGTAACATATTCCTGCACTCTTGACAAAAGTCTGTCAGTGCGATTAGCCTTCCGAATGTCCCCTGAAGTGGTAGGTAATTCATCTACATGAGAGAAATAAAACACATTCTCTCTGTTTGGGGTAACCTCCGACTCCAAAGGTAATCTAGATATGGCGTCAGCATTGCTGATACTGGTATGCAGACAATATCAATGCCCATCTTTGCATTCTGGCTGCTGCCAGAGTTGGTATGTGTGCTTTTGGATTTAGGATCAATGTCAATGGCTGGTGATCTATCTCGATTACAAACCTTCTACCAAACAAGTATTTGTGAAACCTTCCTAACTGTACCTGTACAGAAAGGACGGGTTGCACTTGAACCCGAGGGGGACCAATATCCTGGCGAGGAGATTTGCAAAGGCTACTGGGGAGACTTTAAACTAGAACGGTTGGGGGGAGGGACTCAAGTAGAGAAAGCTAGTGGAAAATGTGGGAGGCAGGAGGCAGAGAAGGGAAGCATTCGGGCCCAAAATGTAGGGGAGAAGAAGAAAAAGATAATAAACAGAGAATAAGTGGTGGTGGGTTTCTTAAATGTGTATATTTTAATGCTAGGAGCATTGTAAGAAAGGTGGTTGAGCTTAGAGCCTGGATGGATACCTGGAAGTATGATGTTGTGGCGATCAGTGAAACATGGTTGCAGGAGGGCTGTGATTGGAAACTAAATATTCCCGGATTTCGTTGCTTCAGGGGTGATAGAATTGGAGGGGCAAGAGGTGGGGGTGTTGCATTGCTTGTCAAGGAAGATATTACAGCAGTGCTTTGGCAGGATAGATTAGAGGGCTCGTCTAGGGAGGCCATTTGGGTGGAACTGAGAAATGGGAAAGGTGCAGCAACACTTATAGGGGTGTATTAAAGATTGCCAAATGGGGAGCGAGAATTGGAAGAGCAAATATGTAAGGAGATAGCAGATATTAGTAGTAAGCACAAGGTAGTGATTGTGGGAGATTTCAATTTTCCACACATAGACTGGGGAACACATTCTGTAAAAGGGCTGGATGGTTTGGAGTTTGTAAAATGTGTGCAGGATAGTTTTTTGCAGCAATACACAGAGCTACCTACTAGAGAAGGGGCAGTGCTGGACGTCCTGTTAGGAAATGAGACAGGGCAGGTGGCGGAGGTATGCGTCGGGGAGCACTTTGGGTCCAGTGATCACAATACCATTAGTTTCAATATAATTATGGAGAGGGTCAGAACTGGACCTAGGGTTGATATTTTTGATTGGAGAAAGGCTAACTTTGAGGAGATGCGAAAGGATTTAAAAGGAGTGAATTAGGACATGTTGTTTTATGGGAAGGATGTAGAGGAAAAATGGAGGACATTTAAGGGTGAAATTTTAAGAGTACAGAATCTTTATGTCCCTGTTCGGTTGAAAGGAAATAGTAAACATTGGAAAGAGCCATGGTTTTCAAGGGAAATTGGACACTTGGTTTGGAAAAAGAGAGAGATCTACAATAATTATAGGCAGCATGGAGTAAATGAGGTGCTTGAGGAGTATAAAAAATGTAAAAAGAATATTAAGAAATAAATTAGAAAAGCTAAAAGAAGATATGAGGTTGCTTTGGCAAGTAAGGTGAAAGTAAATCCAAAGGGTTTCTACAGCTATATTAATAGCAAAAGGATAACAAGGAATAAAATTGGTCCATTAGAGAGTCAGAGTGGACAGCTATCTGCAGAGCCAAAAGAGATGGGGGAGATTTTGAACAATTTATTTTCTTCGGTATTCACCAAGGAGAAGCATATGGAATTATGTGAGATAAGGGAAACAAGCAGAGTAGCAATGGAAACTCTGAGATTCAAAGAAGAGGAGGTGCGGTCACTTTTGAAAAATATGAAAACGGATAAGTCTCCAGGACCTGACAGGATATTCCCTGGGACATTGAGGGAAGTTAGTGTAGAAATAGCAGTGGCTATGACAGAAATATTTCAAATGTCATTAGAAACGGGAATAGTGCCGGAGGATTGGCGTACTGCGCATGTTGTTCCGTTGTTTAAAAAGGGTTCTAAGTGTAAACCTAGCAATAATAGACCTGTTAGTTTGACGTCAGTGGTGGGAAAATTAATGGAAAGGATACTTAAAGATAATATATATAAGCATCTGGATAAGCAGGGTCTGATTAGGAACAGTCAACATGGATTTGTGCCTGGAAGGTCATGCTTGACTAATCTTCTAGAATTTTTCGAAGAGGTCAGTAGGGAAATTGAGGAGGGTAAAGCAGTGGATGTTGTCTATATGGACTTCAGTAAGGCCTTTGACAAGGTTCCTCATGGCAGGTTGGTTAAGAAGATTCAATTGTTGGGTATTAATGGTGGAGTAGCAAGATGGATTCAACAGTGGCTGAATGGGAGATGCCAGAGAGTAATGGTGGATGGCTGTTTGTCAGGTTGGAGGCCGGTGACTAGTGGGGTGCCTCAGGGGTCTGTGTTGGGTCCACTGTTGTTTGTCATGTACATCAATGATCTGGATGATGGTGTGGAAAATTGGATTAGTAAGTATGCAGATGATACTAAGATAGGTGGTGTTGTGGATAATTAAGTAGATTTTCAAAGTCTACAGAGAGATTTAGGCCATTTGGAAGAGTGGGCTGAAAGATGGCAGATGGAGTTTAATGCTGACAAATGTGAGGTGCTACATCTCGGCAGGACAAATTAAAATAGGACGTACATGGTAAATGGTAGCGAATTGAGGAACGCAGGTGAACAGAGGGATCTAGGAATAACTGTGCATAGTTCCCTGAATGTGGAATCTCATGTAGACAGGGTGGTAAAGAAAGCTTTTGGTGTGCTGGCCTTTATAAATCAGAGCATTGAATATAGAAGTTGGGATGTAATGTTAAAATTGTACAAGGCATTGGTGAGGACAATTCTGGAGTATGGAGTACAATTTTGGTCGCCTAATTATAGGAAGGATGTCAACAAAATAGAGAGAGTACAGAGTAGATTTACTAGAATGTTGCCTGGGTTTCAGCAACTAAGTTACAGAGAAAGGTTGAACAAGGTAGGTTTATTCTTTGGAGCGCAGAAGGTTAAGAGGGGACTTGATAGAGGTCTTTAAAATTATGAGCGGGTTAGACAGAGTGGACGTGGATAAGCTTTTCCCATTGAGAGTAGGGAAGATTCAAACAAGGGGACATGACTTGAGAATTAAGGGACAGAAGTTTAGGGGTAACATTAGGGGGGACTTCTTTACTCAGAGAGTGGTAGCTGTGTGGAATGAGCTTCCAGTGAAAGTGGTGGAGGCAGGTTCGATGTTATCTTTTAAAAATAGATTGGATGGGTATATGGACGGGAAAGGAATGGAGGGTTATGGTCTGAGTGCAGGTAGATGTGACTAGGGGGAAGTAAAAAAATTAAATCAATAAATAAAACAAATAAAAATAATAATAATAATAATCAAATTTAAAAAAAAAAAACAGTGTTCGGCACGGACCTGAAGGGCCGAGATAGCCTGTTTCCGTGCTGTTATGGTTATATATGGTTAAAATGTCTATCATTTTGCAGGTTGTCGTTTTGTTCATTGGAAACACCCCAGTCCACTTGGAGTGACTATCAATCACAATGAAAAATTCTTGTCCATCTAACTCTGCACCAGGCCACCAGAGATAGCTTCTAGCTAGACTGTTTGTTAGACACATTCCCAAATGCTGATCATGAAGATCTCCTAGCAATTTTACTCCCAATCTTTCAGGGATTACAACTCTCACTCCCCACATGACACACCCTTAGTCTACTGAGAGTTCATTCCTACGTACAAAAAATGGTTTCAGTCCTGCCTCTGAATCTGGCAATTTGTTTGGCCATCCATTTGTAACATATTCCTGCACTCTTGACAAAAGTCTGTCAGTGCGATTACCCTTCCGAATGTCCCCTGAAGTGATAGGTAACTCATCTACATGAGAGAAATAAAACACGTTCTCTCTGTTTGGGGTAACCTCCGATTCCAAAGGTAATCTAGATATGGCGTCAGCATTGCTGGTACTGGTATGCAGACAATTTCAATGCCCATCTTTGCATTCTGGCTGCTGCCAGAGTTGGTATGTGTGCTTTTGGATTTAGGATCAATGTCAATTGCTGGTGATATATCTCGATTACAAACCTTCTACCAAACAAGTATTTGTGAAACCTTCCTAACTACAAAAATAAATGCAAGATCCTCTCGCTCTATTTGCGCATAATTTCTCTCACTGCGAGAGTGTTCTAGACGCAAATGCTAGAGGCCTCTCCTCTCCATTTTCTAGCACGAGAGATCACAGCACCAACACCGTATGGTGAAGCATCACATGCTAACTTCATTGGATTATTTACATCGTAATGAACACGTATTGTACTCTCTGCCAACTGAGCTTTACATCACTTGAAAGCTTGGTCACATTCATGTGTCCACTTCCATGGTACATCTTTTCTCAAGAGCTTGTTCAAGGGATGTAAACAGGTGGACAGACTTGGGACGGACTTCCCACATAATGCACTTATCCTAAAAAGGATCGTATCTCAGATATGTTTCTTGGAGTGGGCGCATTCTTGATCGCATCAACTTTACCCTTGGTGGGGTGTAGACCATCCTTGTCTATCTTATGACCCACGTACCCTACCGAGTTCTGAAAGAACTCACACTTTTGTGCCTTCACTCTTACACTGTGTGTCTCAAGGCGTTTGAGTATCACTTCCAACCTTTCATCATGTGTCTGCCTGACAAGGGCTGAGATGAGGATGTCATCCAAGTAACACACCACACCTTCAATTCCCTCTCGAAATTGTGTCATAAACCCTTCACAAATCCATGGGTCTGATGATATGCCAAATGGGAGTCTATTGAACTGAAACAATCCCAAATGCGTGTTGATAGTCAGGTTGGATTTCAATTTTCTATAAACTAAACTAATCTAAAACAAACTAAAGGAAGCTGTCCAGCCATTCGAAACAGAATGTCCTCCTCCTTTAACCAGACGGATTCTCCTTCGGCGAGGAGTTGAATCATTTGTGGCTCTATGACACCACCCTACGAAAAATGACTGCCTTGTTTGCTACCATCATCAACACTTCAAACGTAGTTAGCAGGCCAAAGCGTCAAGGGATATTCCCATTTGATCGTATGGCACAATAGAAATGCAACTGATATCCCAGTCCAAGTAGAACCAAACCTTAGCTCAGCCAATTCATTCTTGCAGGAGGACGGATCTTGGTCTCTGCGCTCCTGCTGTTTTGATTGCTGAAGGGTTTCCAGTTCTTCCTTTTCCTGCAAAATGAAAATAGTGCTCAATCTTTGTACACACATGAATGCAAAACATGATTACAACATATCTTTGCTGTCCATCTTGGAATATTTTAAATTAAAATATAAAAACACAAATATTTAATCATCATATCCATCCTGAGGAACAAGTCCCATCAATGAGCAATGTCATGGCTTCATCTTTAGTACCTTGAGATTTAGTATCCTGCTCAATTTATTAATTGATACAAGGGCTTGTCTCCGTGCATGTCATTAGTAAATGAAAGTGCTCTTTTAAAAAGTCCCTTCTAAGATTTGTGCTTAAAAAACATTAATTTCTACCTTGAGATCATTTTTGCCTTACTTTAAGTTTCCGGATATCCTCCAGATATCTATCTCTCTCCGTCTGTACTGCCAACAACGTTTTCTCAAAAGATTCTGCCCGAGAAGCAACTTCCTTGTTCTCATTAATAAATATCCACAAATCTTTGCTTCATCACTGACAATCCCACCAACTATTCTTCAGGTTTCTCCTGCGCTATTCCATCAACACTTTCAGACATTTTAACTCCCGTCTTTACTTGAGCCAGATTTTCAAATTCAGTTCATATATTTTCAACTCTTTTAAGTCAGTTCTTCTAATATTAGTTTTCTTTTTTGAGTTCTTCGCATTCCAGAGTTTTAATTTTAAGTTGTTGGTGAAGCTGTTGAATTAATTACCTCTCATTTGTTTCAATTTTATCCTCTTCTTTTTGGAAACCAATAGCCTTGAGCTCTGTAAGCTGTTCCAAAATCCGCAGATTTTCTTCTTGCAAGGACTTTAGGCTTTCATTACTTTGTTTAAGGGGTCCTTGTGCAACTTTCCATTGTTCTTTGAAGATGAATTTCTCATTCTCAAGATTCTTAATTTGCTGTTGTTGCTTTTGCTTCAAAGACAGGACCTGGTTTAGCTCCTCCCTGTATCAACCAACTGTGCTTTTAGCAGTGCGTTGTCAGAATTGAGGTCATCCATCTGGTTGAGAAAATTTCCGATCTCTTGCTTCAGTTCATTGTTTTCAGCTGCACTCTCCTGAATGATGCTATCTTTCTGGCAATGCATGTCAAGATGCCATTGTTCCAGCTCCGTGTATTCTGATAAGATGCGGTCTCGGTCATCTTGCAAGGAGGCCATCGATTTTGTGAAGGCACCCGTCCGGCTAACAGCTTTGTCTTTTTTCTTTCCTAACCTTAACAAGTTGGACCTCCAGCTCTTTCATGGCTCTGGCTCCTTTCTGGTTATCTTGTTGGAGAATCCTCAAATTCTTTTCATAGTCATCTATTTGCTTTCCATGTTGCTGCTGAATTTCCACTAGATAGTCAGAAATGTCACTGTCTTTTGATGAGACAAGCTTTGAGAACTCTGCATCCTTACTGCTCAACATTAGCTTCGGCTGCTGGGAAATGGCTCTCAATTTCCAAGGTTGCTGCAACCACTCTGTATCTGTTCCGTTCCAGAAAATCCAGTTTATCCTGATATCTCAATATTTCTTGCTGATTAATTGTATTCTGTTGATCTAAAGTCTCAAGTAGTTCCTTCTCCTTCTGAGTAATTTGAGCTTTTGTCTTCTCTTCGTTCTTCCGAAGATCTTCTGTGAACCCTAAGCACTGCATTCGAGCACCTTTAGTTTCAGTTCTGGTGTCTTGGAGCAAGACTTTATAAGATGCAAGTTCTTTTTGAACAAGTTTGACGCCATTCAGACTCGTAAGCTTTTGTAGTCATAGACTAGTCTCTTGCTCATTTCATCACAGGTAGATTCCGATGTTTTGACACATCACTCTAAGTCCAAAATGAGCTCCTGGTACTTGATGCCGTCCTTCTGCCAAATAATTATTTCCAGGTGCTTCTCTTTTAACAGTTCTCGAAGCTCCTTGGTCTCACCTTTGGACGAGGTATTACCCCTCCGAGCAGACAGAAGCCGCACTTCAAATTTTATCGCCAGTTTTATTTCTTGTACCTCTTTTTCTTTGATCAGATGACGTTTCTCTTCTCTGAAGCAGTCCAATTCATTGACAAGTGAATTAGTTTGCATATGGAGTGCCTTCCATGCTTCAGTTAACTGATCTATCTTGTCGACATTTTAAAGTAATTCTGCCTCCAAATACTCTCTCTAATTTTTTTACCTTTGCTGACATTTCCTGGAAATGTTCAAGTTCTTCCTGGAGAAGTGATTTGTCATCCTCTAAAATTTTCACTTTTTCATTTAAATTCATAGTCTCCTGCCGGCAAGCTTTTATTTCTTGTTCAAGCTGTGAAATTATATTGTTTTTTTCATGTGTCTCGGGAGTGCGGCGCAACTCTAATTCTCTAAGCTTCTGAGACAACAATGGTCCAACTTGCCCTGTCCTGTGAAACTTTCCTTCTTTCAGCAGAGGCTGGTCCTCCAGGGATTAGGATTCTAATGACAGTGGTTCATTAAAATCAGCCTGATAAGAATCATCCTCACTCTGCAACTCCTCTATGATGGATATGGATGAATTTTACTTCGGAGTCACGTGAGTGACTACGTGAAGAACCCGCTCAGTGCGCAGGCGCGGCATTACGCCAGCAGTGCAACAGCGGCGGCAGCTGGAGGAAGGCTCTCCGGCTGCATTTTTAAAAAACGGACCGTTGGGTGAGTATATTGAACTAGTCTAACGGACAAAGAGAGTGTGGGTGTTCTTAGAAAATAAGTACACTGAAGAGAAGACTCTCCAAAAGAACTGCCCCCAGCTCAACTCCACCAGAGGAGCGTTTAATCTCAGGGGGGCAGCAACAGGCGGCAGGACCGCTCATAGAGCGCTCCGCTGTCCCCGAGACCGAGGCGAGCCTAGTCCCGCTAATGCCTGCACAGCGGACAGGGAGGAAAGCCATGAGCAACAGCAACCGGTCGGTAATTTCTGATTCGTCGGATGGGGACATGTCTCCACCTAAACGGAGGAGAGACAGCCGCCAGAGCTTACAACAGCTCTTGGAGCAGATGCTCCAGCGGGATACGCAGAAAGAGCGTTCTCGCGGAGGTAGGTCAGGCACCTCCTCCACAATGTCTTGTGCACTGCCCTCTGCTCCCTCATTACTGGAGGCTAGCATTGGTGACCAGGGTTGGGCTGGTCTGGAACAGGGGCTGGCGGAAGAATTCGGCAGTATGCAAGGGGTGCAGGAGAAGGAAGAGCTGCTGGGTGTGGTGGACGGCTATGTAGCAACCCCATGTGCTGGAGGACAGCTGGAACCAAAAATGGCGGCCAGCATCAATCATCTGTCAAATAAGCCCTTGCAGGAGAAGGTACTTCTTGAGGCGCTTGAACTTTACACAGCACCAGAGAACTGTGAGGCCCTCAGAGTGAAGACTGTGAACAGCCAGATCTGGGGGCACGTGGGGGTCAAACATGCGTAACCATGAAATCAAGTTACAGCGGATCCTAAGGCTCCTGACGTCGGCCAATACAGCCTTTGCTCGTTCTGTGGAAAGTACGGAGACAATCTCCGGCGGGAAAACATAAGACCTGCCGTCAATCCCAAATTTGCTGGGTTGTGCAGAGCCCCAGCTGCAGAGACGGACGCTCTGTTATTTGGGAAAGACCTCAACAAAAAACTGAGGGACATGGAGGAAGCAGCGAAATCTTTCGGCCTCATGAGGGCAGGCCCTGGGACGAGCAAACCAAGAGCTACAATACCCAAGCGGCAGCACCCCATGGCATCCACCAGTCGACGTCCTCAATATGGGACTGGTGAAAGCTCGGGGACCGCATTTTATCCCCAACGATTTTTTTAGATCAGGGCCCACAGCGGACCCCATGGAAAATGCGCCACCCCCCAACATCGCCAGCACGTCAGACAAGCAAAACCTACAAAAACATCAGGAAACAAAAGAAACACCTATGAACATGGAGGTAGGTGGGTCTGGTTCCTGCCAGCATATAGAGAATAAGGGTGCTTTACTAACAGTGGGGAGATTACACTGGTTTAAAGAAGCATGGGTTACTGTCACGTGTGACAAATATATACTCAACAGCATTAGTGGAGAGGTCATCCAAAAGACCAAACATGAACCTTTGGAATTTGTATCAAATATATTCACTAAAACCAAAAAAGATGGTGGATGTCGCATCATCATTGACTTAACATCACTAAATAAGTTTGTTGAGTATATACATTTCAAAATGGAGACATTTGTTACTGGCAAACAACTGATTTCCAAAGGATACTTCATGGCAAGCATTGATCTTAAAGATGCTTACTATCTAATACCCGTACACAAGGATCATTGCAGATACCTAAAATTTATCTGGTTGGGGCAGCTGTGGCAGTACAAAGCATTGCCCAATGGGCTAACTTCAGCCCCAAGATTATTCATCAAAAAATTGAAAATAGCCATGGCAAGACTAAGAAAACAAAAACATATTGTTATGGCATACCTGGATAGTAGGGAAAACGATGAAATTGGCTGTGGCAGCAGTATCAGCTACAAAACAGCTCCTCGAAACTCTGGGGTTCGTCCTACATCCAGATAAATCTAAGTTGAAGCCATCCACTATCATGGACTACCTGGGCTTCACAATTAACTCAGTCCATATGACTGTTACCTTGCCAAAAAAGAAAAAAAAAAAAAAAGTTGCATTAGCACAATCATGCAACAATTTAATGGTCAACAAACGACCAACTATTTGACAAGTACAGAGAGTGATTGGGAAAATGGTAGCAGCATTTCCAGCTACACAATTCGGACCTTTGCACTATCAAAATTTACAAACAGCAAAGGTACAGGCACTAAAACGACATACAGGTCACGAGGTTCGTGTCATGTAATTACCCACTAAAGCAATGTCAGCTACGGTGGTGGGCAGAAAATGTTTGGCATAGTTTCAGCTCTATCATCATCACTGACCCTACTTTAGTTCTTCAAACAGATGCCAGTGCTCAAGGCTGGGGAGCAACTAACTCCATATCTAGCACAGGTGGTAGATGGACTAAACTAGAGTCATCATTACTACTGACACTGGGCATTAACTACCTAGAGATGTTGGGCGCCTTTTATGGGTTAAAAGCATATGTATCTAATATGCAGCACTTGCATGTTCGGTTACCGATTGATAATACTACGGTGGTGGCTTATATTAACCATATGGGCGGCATAAAATCATTATCATGCGACAAATTGGTCAACGTGATTTGGCTATGGTGTGTCGAAAGACATATTTGGCTATCAGCGACTTAGCTACCAGGTAAGCTAAACACAGTGGCAGACACCAGGTCACGCAAATTCAATGATAACATCGATGGATGTAAAACCCTAAAGTATTTGCTAAAGTTATTAAGATATCGATGTATTTGCATCAAGACGAAATCACCAGTTACCTATGTATGTCGCTTGGGAACCAGACCCAGAGGCAGCAGCAATAGATGCCTTCACGCTGGATTGGGGAAATGTCTTATTCTATGCTTTCCCTCCCTTCTGCCTCATCAGTTGGGTACTTCTCAAAATACAGATGGACTCTGCTTCTGGAATTTTGATGGTGCCCGACTGGCCTACACAGCCATGGTTCCCGGTTCTACATGACATGGTGGTTGAGTCACCAATGGTCTTTCCCAGTGATCCAGGATTATTAACTCACCCAGTATCAGGCATAAGCCACCCATGCCATGAGAAAATTAAACTCCTGTGTTGCAGGGTTTGAATAGACCTTACCTGGAACTGGGATTGTCCGAACGAACCATCACCACCATGTCGGCATCCCTTCGAACATCCACCAAGAGGCAGTACTTAATCAGCATGAGAAAATGGGAGAAGTACTGCCAGGAAACAGGGACAACGTATTCAACAGCCACAGCCACCAACGTACTGGAATTCCTGGCCCATCTACACCATGATGAAGGGATCAGTTACAGTGCCATCAAGACAGCGCGAAGTGCTCTTTCTGCTTATATCAAACCAGCAGGACAACAGGCAATGGGATCCCATCCACTGGTGGTAAAACTGATGAAGGGCATTTATGATATCAAGCCCCTAAACCCAGGTATACCCATATTTGGGATATCAGTGTGGTCCGGACATACCTCAGGGAATGGCCACCAGCCAGATCCCTCAGCCTCGAGCAATCTACACTAAAGACGCTCATGTTGATGGCACTCGGATCCGCTCAGAGGGTCCAGTCACGACACAAGTTAAGGCTGGACAACATGGTGTCCACCCCAGATCAGATCACATTCATCATACAGGGTATGTTGAAGGAAAGTAGGCCAGGAACAGCTAATCCACTGGTGGTATTCCGGGCCTACCCACAAGAGCCACGGTTGTGTGTCGTGATCCATCTACAACATTATATAGACACAACCCACAATATCAGAGGGAGTGAAAAAGCCTTATAGGTCAGCCACAAGAAACCTCATGGCCGGGTAACGAGCCAAACCATTTCAAGATGGCTCAAACAGGTACTGAAGGCTGCCGGAATAGATACTAATACATTTAATTCTCATTCCACTAGGGCAGCATCTACATCAACGGCCGACAGAATGGACGTACCGGTTGACCAAATTCTGAATACAGCAGGAAGGTCGAGGGAAACGACATTCAGAACGTTTTATAGTAAGCCGTTGGATGAAACCTGATTTATTTGCAGAGAAAATATTACAAGCTGCAAATATTTAATTTAAGCCCGGGGGAGCTATTTAATTTTGTTATTGTTAATAAATACCTTTTTTGTTTCTTGAGAAACAGATTCATTGGTTGATTACGATAACACTTCCTCCCTCAAGAACTTCGACAGTGAGTGAAATAAAACTGTTACACGGTTTGAAATCACAGAGCTTTGAAATCTTCACGTAGTCACTCACGTGACTCCGAAGTAAAATAGTAAGATTAAACGAGAACTTACCAGTTTGAAGTTTGATCTGTATTTTATGAGGAGTTACGATGAGGGATTACGTGCCCTCCGCTCCCACCCTCATTATATGGATCAAACTACTAAATTGATGTCTCCTTTTCTTTACTATGTTTACTTCAAATACCTGTGTCTATCTGTGATTCCACACCGCTGCTTGGAAGTATGCCGCGCCTGCGCACTGAGCGGGTTCTTCAAGTTATCCCTCATCGTAACTCCTCATAAAATACAGATCAAACTTCAAACTGGTAAGTTCTCGTTTAATCTTACTACTAAATTCATTCAGCAGAAGCTCCCCCTCTTTTGGGTTTTGTCAAACTCTTCTTTAAGATCATGATAAGTTTGCTTCAGTGATTTGCTTTCCTCCTGCAGCTGATTGTACTGGGTAGACAATTCGCTTGCATGACTCTGCTTTGCGGTAGTAGTTTGTAACTCGCTGCTAATTCTTTCAATCTCTTCCTCAAGCGCCTGAACTCGCTGCGGCTTGGATTTTGTAAACTTTCTCATTTGGCCTTTATTTTTATTCATTTTCGGCACCAGCTTCCTCAAGCTGCCTCTCCATGTTTTGTCGTTTGGCTTCTATATCGAGGAGCTTGAACATCACCTCCTGTTTCTCTTTTCTTGCTATCTCAACTATTTGCCTCATCTTATCCATCTCATTGCTGATATTTTAGTAGGATTGCAAAAGAGATTCATATTTGTGCTTTAATTCATCGTGCTTTGTCTTCCACTCTGATAACTCTGCCGGCTGGGAGTATTTCAGTGAATCCAACTGTTGAGAATATTGTTGCTTCTCATGAGTTAGGATGTCCAGTGTATGCTTTAGACTTTCACAGGCAACGTTTAGGTTCTGTATCTCTGTGGATATACGATCAGCTTCGGAGAGAAGCCTCTGCCTCTCCTCCTCTTTGCAAGCTGCTGCGTGCCCCTTTTTTTGAGAAAGACAATTTCTTTTCCTTAATAACACATTTCAACCTCTCAGCTTCAGAACTGGCAGCTGCCAATTGTGCTCTAAGTTGTGAAACGGTGTCATCCATTTCAGAATGAACCGTCCTGAGTTTGACACAATCTTCCACTTTACAGACCAGTAGAAAGTTTCTCTCCTCGATCGTGTGCTTCAGTTTGTGAGTTTTCAAGATCAAGTCTTGAATTTGACTTTTAAGTATGGTCATGGTTTCCATGTTTTGCATGGATTGCATTTCCAGGGCTTGGTGTTCTGCAGCTTTTCTCTGGAAATGTCCAAGCTCATCTCCCTGCTGTTGCAGGGATTTATCTTTTTCTTGCAGAGTCTGCTTAAGCTGACCACCTGCACACACCAGAACTTGCTCCTGATGTTGCAACCCTGAAATCATCTGCATATATTGGCCCAACTGCTCAAGTTTTGGCTTGGAGCTGTTGCAGTAAATTTGCTTGCTGATTCAATGACATCACCAACTTTAAATTCACCAACTTTACTTTGAAATGCAGACTTCATCTCTTCAAGTTCTGATTTAAGCCTACAATTTTCAGTGTTGAATGCCTGTGCCTGATCCCGCACAAGATGTGTTGCGAGTTCATTCTCATTCACCTTCCCCTGCAGTTGACTGCGCTCAGCAGTCCACAAAGATGTGTGAAGTTCTTTATTCTCATAATGAAGACTTTCTTTATCAATATTCAGTGCATTTGTTTCTGCAACAACACAACTCTATCAGTTTTCTGGTCAAGTTGGCCCTGCAAGTCATGACCTTCAGCAGACCTTTTCTATGTTAACACGTTTATATTAATATTATTATTAACGTGTTAACATAGTATAACTTACAAGAAAACTTCCACCACCGGGGCAAAACCAAGGGCTCCACAGTTGGTCATTCATTTGTTCGTGCCGCTGCCCCCTGGTTCAGCCTTCTCCAAGATCTATTTAAGAAGAACTGCAGATGCTGGAAAAACAGAATGTAGACAAAAATGTAGATTTTTGTGTACCTTCGATTTTCCAGCATCTGCAGTTCATTCTTTAATATATTAAGACAATGGTTTGCACTTAACATCACGGTGAAATAAGTGCAAGGAATCTGCTGATAGACACTAGAAGCTGGAGTAACTCAGCAGGACAGGCATCATCTCTGGAGAGAAGGAATGGGTAACGTTGCGGGTTGAACCCCTTCTTCAGACAGCTACCAGCTGCATTGTTGCAATCTCAGCAATGATGCTTTGCAGGTACTCCTACTACTGCGCTTGCGCAGACATCCCCCGAAAGGCGGTACTGTATTGCGCCTGCGCAGGATCGCCCCAACCAACAGGAACCGGTACAACGCATGCGCACGGCCGCTCTGCACTAGGCCGTGTCACACCTCTGCTGCCCGACGGTGCGGGGCCGAGAGCCGAGCCGAGCCCGGCAAGACGGAGGGAGGGAGGGAGGGAGGGAGGGAGGCCCTGCGTGCTGACGTTAGTTAGGGCGCCACATGCTGCAGGCGAGGCTTGTTTCCACTCGAGGCAGACGGCGCTCCCTCCCTCCCCTCCCTCGCCCTGTGGTGCGGTCGCCCGTGAAGCTGCGGGCGGTTGGTCTGTCTGTCTGTCTGTCTGTCTGTCCCGCTCCAACCCCGCCGGCCGGCCGGCCGTCATCACCACGTCACCCAGTTCCGTCCGTCCGTCCGCCTCACGCACGGCGACGTGACGTGTGTCAGGCGCAATGTGAAACGACGGCCAGAGGGAGGCGCTGTGGCAGCATGTCAAGAGTCCAGAGTATTTCATTGTCATATGTCCCAGATCCAGCAATGACATTCTTACTGGAAAGTCACACAGCATGGAAACGTTCTTAAACGTTGCCAAAGTCTCTGGCTTAACTACCCCCTCTGGTATCTCATTCCATATCCCCACCACCCTTTGTGTGAAAAAGGTACCCCTTAGATTCCTACTAAAACATTCCCCTTGGATTCCTAAATCTTTCCCCCTTCACCTTAAACCCATGTCCTTAGGTATCCTATTCCCCTACTCTGGACAAGAGATACTGTGCATCCGCCCACAGAAATACATAAAATCCTGGAGTAACTCAGCGGGAGAGGCTGCATCTCTGATCAGTCTGAAGAAGGGTCTTGAACCGAAATGTCACGTATTACTTCTCTCCAGAGATGCTGCCTATCCCGCTGAGTTACTCCAGCATTTTGTGTCTATCTTGGATTTAAACAGCATCTGCAGTTCTTTCGTACACACTGCATTTGCACGATCTATTCCTCTCATAATTTTATACACAGCAGCACAATAGAATAGAGTAAAGTGACAGTTAATAATCCCAGAATTAACGGGAAAGAAAGCTCACAAAGGGATAGGAGAGTATGGTCAAGTTTAATAGGGATAGATGTGAAAGCTGAGATGCATAAGGAATTAAAAGTATTGTATATGAATGCGCGATGTATAAGAAGTAAGCTGGATGAGTTTTTTTTATTTTTTTTAAAATATTTTTATTTTATTAGAAGTAAGTACAATTGTATACAATCATATTTTCATAATATATTTTATGTACAGCTTCTTATTTTTTTAATTTTTATAATAAAGAAGAAAAAGTAAAAGAAGTTAGATAATGAAGTATAGAAAAAATGTGAGATATATAGTGTGTGGAAAAGAAAAATAGAAAGTGAAAGAAGAAAGTTAACGAATAGAAAATAGGAAAAAGAATAAAAGAAGAAAAGGGAAGAAAAAGAAAAAAGAAATAAGGAGATCTTATTTATAATCTTGACCATCCCTCGCCCAGTCACGAGACAGTTAGCTTTTACAATTGTGTTGCTCCATATGATTCCAAAAAGACGACAAATGGAGACCAACTCGTTGTGAATTGGTCAAATTTATCTATTAGGAGGAATCGCATTTCCTCAAGATGTGCGGTGTCCATCATACTTGCAGGTAAATCTATATTTAAAATACTATTATATAAATATGATATTAATTTTTGTGTATCAGCTTTAATATTCATTACTTCTTTCAATAAATCAGGAATTATTTTTTTATATCCTTGTATGTATGTCTTCAAGAAATTGCAAGTCTGAAAATATTTAAAATAATTATTGTTTTTCAATTTAAATTTTAATTGTAATTGTTGAAATGATAGTAAATCTCCCATTTCATACATGTCCCCGATCCTTTTAATTAATAAACTTTCCCATTGATTATATATTTTGTCCATAAGAGATGGTTTAAATAAAGGATTATTCGCGATTGGTGTTAACAATGATAGGTTTCTTAATTTTAAGGATAATTTTATTTGTTTCCATATTCTTATTGTATCCTGTATAATTGGGTTCTTCTTATATATTGTATTGTTCATTTTTTTCGGGGAGAAGAGGATCGTTCCTGTATTACAAGGGTAACAATCCTCTTTCTCCATTTGTATCCATTCTGTCTGTTGGGTTGAACTATCCAACCAGTAAATTATATTCTTAATATGTATTGCCCAATAGTAATACAGAAAATTTGGGAGTGAAAGTCCCCCGACACCTTTTGGTTTACATAAGTGTTCTTTTTTAATTCTATGTGATTTATAGTCCCAAACAAAATTAGTAATATTAGAGTTTAATTGATAAAAACAAATATTTTGGTACATATACTGGTATAGACTGAAATAGGTATAATAACTGTGGTAGAAAGATCATTTTTATAGCGTTTATTCTACCTATTAATGATAAAGGAAGTGTTTTCCAAAATGTAATCATTATATTAAGTTTATTTATTAAAGGTATAAAATTGGCATTGAATAAAGCTTTATGTTTTCTAGTAATCTGAATACCCAGATATTTAAATTTTTCTGTTGCTATTTTAAAGGGGAACTTCAGTAAGTGTGTGGATTCTTGAGGTTTTAACGTCATGATTTCACTTTTGTTCCAATTTATTCTATATCCAGATTACTTAAGAATTTTGTACGTTTCTATAAGATCCCCCCTCAATCTTCTAAATTCTAGCGAGTACAAACCGAGTCTATCCAGTCTTTCTTCATATGAAAGTCCTGACATCCCAGGAATCAGTCTGGTGAACCTTCTCTGTGCTTCCTCTAAGGGGTTGGATAGGCTGGATACAGGAAGATTGTTCCCGATGTTGGGGAAGTCCAGAACAAGGGGTCACAGTTTAAGGATAAAGGGGAAATCTTTTAGGACTGAGATGAGAACACAGTTTTTACACAGTGAGTAGTGAATCTCTGGAATTCTCTGCCACAGAATGTAGTTGAGGCCAATTCATTGGCTATATCTAAGAGGGAGTTAGATGTGGCCCTTATGGCTAAAGGGATCAGGGGGTATGGAGAGAAAGCAGGTACAGGATACTGAGTTGGATGATCAGCCATGATCACATTGAATGGCGGTGCAGGCTTGAAGGGCCGAATGGCCTACTCCTGCACCTATTTTCTATGTTTCTGAGGTCTGAGGTTCCCATCTGTTTTAAAAGGGCATAAATTATACCGGTGCCCAAAAAGAGCACGGTGACGTGCCTCAATGACTATCGACCACTGGCACTAACGTCTGTGGTGATAAAGTGTTTGAGAGGTTGATCATGCCGCAAATCAACTCCTACCTCGACAAAAATCTGGACTCTCTGCAGTTCGCTTACCGCCACAACAGATCAATGGTGGATGCGATCTCGCTGGCTCTCCATTCCCCTATGGACCACTTCAACAACAAAAACTCATATGTCAGGCTGTTATTCATTGATTACAGCTCGGCATTTAATACAATCATCCCCTCCAAGCTGGTTACCAAATTCGCAGAACTGGGTCTCTGCGCATCCCTCTGCAATTGGATCCTCGACTTCCTCATTCACACCACAGTCAGTTCGTATTGGTGGAAATGTGTCAGCCTCAATAATAATCAGCACGGGAGCACCTCAAGGCTGCGTGCTTAGTCCCCTGCTGTACTCACTCTATATTCATGACTGCGTAGCCGGACATAGTGCGAACTCCATCATCAAGTTCGCTGACGACCCCACTGTTGTGGGACGTATCACTGATGGGAATGAGTCAGAGTACAGAAGTGAGATCGACCGACTGACCAAAGGGTGCCACCACAATAATCTGGCCCTCAACACCAGCAAAACCAAGGAACTGATTATGGACTTTGGAAGTGGTAGGATGGGGACCCACAGTCCCGTTTATATCAACGGGTCGATGGTGGAAAGGGTCAAGAGCTTCAAATTCCTGGGCGTGCACATCTCTGAAGATCCCTCCTGGTCCGAGAACACTGATACAATCATAAAGAAACCACATCAGCGCCTCTACTTCCTGAGAAGATTACGGAGAGTCGGTATGTCAAGGAGGACTATCTGTAACTTCTACAGGTGCACAGTGGAGAGCATGCTGACTGGTTGCATCGTGGCTTGGTTCGGAAACTTGAGCGCCTTGGAGCGGAAAAACTTAAAAAAGTGGTAAACACTGCCCAGTCCATCATCGGGTCTGACCTCCCGTCCATCGAGGGGATCTATCGCAGTCGCTGCCTCAAAAAGGCTGGCAGCATAATCAAGGACCCGCACCATCCGGGCCATACACTCATCTCCCCACTACCTTCGGGTAGAAGGTACAGGAGCCTGAAGACTGCAACGACCAGGTTCAGGAACAGATCCTTCCCCACAGCCATCAGGCTATTAAACTCGGCTCGGACAAAGCTCAAAACATTAATAGCCAATAATCTGTTTATTTGCACTTCGTCAGTTTAATTATTCATGCGTGTATATATTTATGCAATGGTATGTGGACACACTGATCATTTCAGTATTCGTGCCTACTATGTTCTGGTGTGCTAAAGCAAAGCAAGAATTTCATTGTCCTATCAGGGACACAAGACAATAAAACTCTCTTGAACTCTCATTGGTGATTATTTTCCAATGTTCGATCGATTCAGGATCAGTCCCTGTGGATTGGAGGATAGCTAACGTTATCCCACTTTTCAAGAAAGGAGCGAGAGAGAAAATTGGGAATTACAGACCAATTAGCCAGACTTCGGTGGTGGGAAAGGATTAGTCCAAGTCAACATGGATTTATGAAAGGCAAATCATGCTTGACTAATCTTCTGGAATTTTTTGAGGATGTGACAAGTAAAATGGATGAAGGGGTACCAGTGGATGTAGTGTATCTAGACTTTCAGAAAGCCTTTGATAAAGTCCCGCACGGGAGACTGGTGACTAAAATTAGAGCACATGGTATTGGGGGTAGGGTGTTGACATGCATAGAAAATTGGTTGGCAGATAGGAAGCAAAGAGTAGGGGTGAACGGGTCCTTTTCAGAATAGCAGGCAGTGGCGAGTGTTGGGGCGGCAACTGTTTACCATATATATTAATGATTTGGAAGAGGGAATTAGGAGCAACACTAGCAAGTCTGCGGATGACACGAAGCTGGGTGGCAGTGTGAACTGTGAAAAGGTTGTTAGGAAGTTGCAGGGTGACCTGGACAGGTTGAGTGAGTGGGCAGATGCGTGGCAGATGCAGTATCTATATTACTAAAACTAAGATCTTGACCACTTTCTGACTTTCTGTTTCGTGATTTCAGAAAGACCGCCGCCACATACGGCGGTCATTTTTGGCCACCTCGCTCAGAGGCCCCCTCCGCTGAACTGGACCAGAGGATGTTTCCCATCGGGTAAACATAAAAGAGTTATTAATATTTTAAAAATGTTGAATTCTGTCTGCTGCCCCTGCTAGTGTGAGGGGGGAGGGACTATAAAACCTGGAAGTGTTGTGCCTCAGTCAATCTCTGCAAGATGTGGGAAGTGAGAGGGTCACGTCTCTCAGTTTGAGCTGTGAATAACACTGAATCCATCTAAAATAAACTGTGACTGTGGTTTTACTGACCTTGAGTGCCCTTAATGTGGTTTGAAAATGAAAATATGGTTAGTTTGAAGAAAAGCACTGCAAATGGTTGGTGGGGGTTTAGGGTTGAAGTAAAAGGCACTGCAAATGGTTGTTTGGGGGTTTGGGGTTGAAGTAAAAGGCACTGCAAATGTTTGTTTGGGGGTTTGGGGTTGAAGTAAAAGGCGCTGCAAATGGTTGTTTGGGGGTTTTGGGTTGAAGTAAAAAGCACTGCAAATGGTTGTTGGTCTAAACTTGACAACTTCCTGTTTGCACTGTATATTGATTTTAGATAAAACGCTACCACTTACGGCTGTGATTTTTGGCCATCTTACTCAGTAACCCCTGCTCATCAGGTGCAGAGGATTCTTCCCATCAATGAAAAATAAAAGTGTTATAAGTGTTTAAAAAATGTTAAGAATCTCTCCTGCCAATCACGCCATGAAGGCTACACCTTTTCCGGTGAGAGGGGGAGGGATTATAAAACCCGGAAGTGTGGGTGTGGCTCAGTATCTGCATGATGGGGGAGGGAAAGGTCACGACTCTGTCTGAGCTGTGAATCAACTGAAAACACTGAATGTCTACTGAACTGTGAGTGTAGTGTTTTGTGTTGTTATATGGTGGCCTTGCACCCTGCTTGAAATGGTATGAAACTGCATTTGAATGTGGTGGCGTTGCACCCCGCATGAAATGGTATGAACCTGCATTTGAATTCATTGGCCTTGCACCCTGCTTGAAATGGTATGAAACTGCACTTGAATTCGGTGGCCTTGCACCCTGCTTGAAGTGGTAGGAAACTGAACCTGAATTTGGTGGCCTTGCACCCTGCTTGAAGTGGTATGAAACTGCACTTGAATTTGGTGGCCGTGCACCCTGCTTGAAATGGTAGGAAAATGGATTTGAATTTGGTGGCCTTGCACCCTGCTTGAAATGGAATTTCAAGGAATTGCCGTGAGTCAACTGCCAGTCCACCAGCCGTGAGTGAGCTGGCAGCACATCAGGCTTGAGGGACTGAGCAGCCACCCTAAAAATCAATTTGGCCCACAATGTCCATACTACCCCTCTGGAGACAAGTCCCTTCAGCCAACAGCACCCATACCAGTGCTCCAGAAAGCCCCCCCTCCCCACTGGCCACCAATATTGGAATTCGTGGAGAGGTGGAATATTGTGTCGGGGGACCAGCCCGCCCGTGTGAACATGGGACCCAACGGGTCCCACTTCGTCTAGTAATCTTGTGCTGAAGCAAAGCAAGAATTTCATTGTCCTCTCAGAGACATATGACAATAAACTCACTTGAACTTGAACTAATATAGATAAATGAGAGGTTATCCACTTTGGTGGCAAAAATAAGGGGGCAGATTATTATCTCAATGGGGTTAGGTTAGGCAAGGGGGAGATGCAGCGAGACCTGGGCGTCCTTGAACACCAGTCACTGAAAGTTGGAGTGCAGGTACAGCAGGCAGTGAAGAAAGCTAATGAAATGTTGGCCTTCATAAGAATAGAATTTCAGTACAGCAGTAAAGAGGTTCTTCTGCAGTTGAATAGTGCTCTGGTGAGACCACATCTGGAGTATTGTGTCCAGTTTTGGTCTCCAAATTTGAGGAAGGACATCCTTGTGATTTAGGCAGTGGAGCGTAGGTTCACCAGATTGATCCCTGGGATGGCGGGACTATCATATGAGGAAAGATTGAAAAGACTAGGCTTGTATTCACTGGAGTTTAGAAGGATGAGGGGGATCTTATAGAGACATATAAAATTATAAAAGGACTGGACAAGCTAGATGCAGGAAAATGTTCCCAATGTTGGGCGAGTCCAGAACCAGGGGCCACAGTCCTAGAATAAAGGGGAAGCCATTTAAGACTGAGGTGAGAACAAACTTTTTCATCCAGAGAGTTGTTAATTTGTGGAATTCCCTGCCAGAGAGGGCAGTGGAGGCCAAGTCACTGGATGGATTTATGTGAGAGTTAGATAGAGCTCTTGTGGCTAGTGGAATCAAGGGATATGGGGATAAGGCAGGCACGGGTTATTAATTGGGGACGATCAACCATGAAGGGCCAAATGGCCTCCCCCCTGCACCTATTTTCTATGTTTCTATGTAATACGTATATATAGTACTATAGAATATGTATATATAATACCATAGAATATGTATATATAGAATGTTATATATATATATATATATATAACATACACACACATAAACAAACAAACAATAACAGTGCAGAAGACAAAACTAATGCCACCAAGTCTATGTAGTTCAGAGCTTACTTGGAGGTTATAGTGTTTCATAGCCAGATGGCTGAAGGGAGCCAAAGTCGAGCTCTCACAAAGTAGAGCTGAAGATTTATGTTTAGGTTTATCATTATCGTGTGTACCATGGTGCAGATAAAAGTTGTTTGCCTGCTATCCAAACAGATCAAATATACCATACATTAATATAATCAGTTCAAACTCAAGTACAATAGATAGAGCAAAGAGCAAGACGCAGAGTTCTCAGCATTGTAGCGCATCAGTTCCTTAGACAAAGTCCAATGTCCTCAATGGAGTTGAAATGAATCAAACAATACCCTGCCTAATGGAAGGACCATTCAGAATCGATTTATAACTTGAGGAAAACACGCACAAAGTGGTGGAATAACTCAGCGGGCCAGGCAGTATCTCTGGAGGAAATGGACAGGCGACATTTTGGGTTGGGATAGTTTCCCAGACTGACTGCAATAGGAGGGAGAAGGCTGGAAGGAATGTGGGGGCAGGACAAAGCCTGCAAGTGATACCAGGATACAGATGAGGGGGTATCATTTTCAGATGGTTGGACAAAGTCCAGTGATTGAAAGACAGGCTGTGATATAAGGAGAGAAGATGCGTGAAACAGAGCCAGAGGAAGCGATAGAGCTGGAAGGAGGAAGGGGGGGGCGTGCATGTGGGGAAGATACCCGAGTGGGGTACAGGGATGAGATGAGGGAAAAAGGGGATGGGTGGTACCTAAAACGGAGAATTCAATGTTCATACCGTTGAGTTGTAAGCTATCCAAGAGGAATATGTGTTAATGTTCCTCCAGTTTGCATGTGGCCTCAGTCTAGCAATGGAGGAGGCTCAGGTCAGAAAGGGCAGTATAGGAAATTTAATTAGTAACTGGGAAACTTGCATTGCTTAGGTGGCTCTTCAAGTTTAAGAAATCTAAATGCCTTTTGTGTGATTGCATAAAAAGCACTTCATTAACAAGTGCACCAGATCCCCCATTTCTCTTTCTCTTTTCCCTTCTACCCATCAATCTTCCCCGTGGCTCTCCATTTCACTCCTCATCTTCTTTCGCTGATCAGATTCCACTTGCACCCTTGTATCTTGATTGATTGAAAAATAGAGCATGGAAACATGCCCATCGGCTCACTGAGTCCATGCCAACCGTTGATCACCCATTCACACTAGTTCTATGTTATCCCATTTATGCATCCACTGTCTTAACTCTTGGGGGCAATTTACAGAGCTCAGTTAACGTACAATTCTGCACTTCTTAGGGATCTGGGAATAAACAAGAGGACCCAGAGGAATCTCAGAGGAATGGTTACAGAAAGAACATGTCAATTCCACACAGACAGGATCCGACCCGAGTCTCTGGTGCTGTGAGGCTGCCACTATAACAGTTGTGCCAACTAAAATAGTCACAAAATGTTGTGAGGCAAATGAAACTTTACACTACTCGTAATTTACTTAACTTTATTTAAGCTTTAAGCAACTTATTTCTTTAATACATAAACTCAGAAACGTCTGGCAAACATGGCTGATTCCGCAGGCCTTTCCCGCCCGAAATAGTTCGCGCATGCGCACACTCCAGAAAAGCCCTGCACATGTGCACACGCTAGAAGAGCCCCGCACATGCGCACATGCGCCCACTTCATTCTCCCCTCCTATTTATAAGTTGAGACGGTCAGGAGGTTTAGTACATCTTGATGACCGTCGCAGCACTGGAGCATCAGGAGATAATGGTGTTTCAATAGCTGGTGGTAGATACATTGCTTGGTCATCAACTTCACTCATATTGTTATTTACATTTTCAATTTTAGAATTTCTTATCGAAGTTTCCATAAGGGGTGATGGAAGTGTTGGAGGAAGTTCTCAATTAATGTAATCAAGAAGTGACGGTGCTGATGGAGAAGACGGACATGGTGCAAGGTCACGAAGTGAGACAGTTGACTGACGTCCATCCTGATACTTGATAGTTGCATAAGAAGGGTTGACATCAGTCAGTTCAACTTCTTCAACAAAAGGCTCATTCTTATTTGATAGGACGTAGCGACGAAGCAACACAGGCTCAGGGCTAGTCAACGATGATGGCAGAGAAGTACCACTAGAAGAATGACGTTTGAAGTTAAAGAACCGCTCGTGTGGAGTAGTAATGGTAGCAGTTGACAGTAAAGATCTGATGGAGAGTAATGCATCTGCTAGAACACATTCCCACTGCTGATCTGGTATGTCATTTGACTTTAAAGCCAGTTTCACTGCTTTCCAAATGATTTCGTTATATCTCTCAACCTGACCATTTCCAATGGGATGATATGCTGTTGCAATTCCTCTATTAGAAAGGTAGTCTTTTAAATCTTTTGACATGAATGAGGTGCCCCTATCAGAATGTATGTAACTTGGAAATCCACAGAATGAAAACAGTTGATCTAAACATTTGATACCCGTAGCAGCGGACATATTTGGACAAGGAAAGGCAAATGAAAATCTCGAATATTCATCAACTAAGGTATTTAACCATTATATACTAAAGTTATATACTAAAGGTATCTAACCATTTCGAGAGGAGGATGGTAAAGGCCCTTTGAAGTCAATACTCAAACGTTCCATAGGTTGAGTAGCTTTGATCAATCTTCCTTCTTCAGGATGGAAGAACATCAGCACAGATTCTTTTTTTTTTTTTTTTTTTTTTTGTGATATAAATTTTTATTAGAAGCAAACATATTACAATGTAGAGTAACATATTATAATAGAAGACAAAACTTTTCATATACATCAATCACTCATACATTATTAAATTTATCAATTGTCAGTTAATTCTGCTTCTAGTGTTTTTTTTTATATAGATAGAAAAATAAAAATAGAGAGAAAGAAGAAAGAAGAGAGAGAAAGAAGAATTACAATATCAAAAAAAAAGAGGTGGAATGAATAACTTATAATACGTCATAGGAGATAAGTTCGTAGGTTATGAAATATAATTACATCTAATCATGAGTTCAAGCTTCAGTCGGGCTTTCGCGCTGGGCCACTCTATCCCTTCAAATAGGCAATGAATGGAGCCCATATTTTAACAAAAAGTTCTTGCTTGTCCATTAAGACAAGTCTAATTCTTTCTAGATGTAGGGTCTCCGACATTTCCACAATCCACATTTTAATTGTGGGGGTTGTAGGGCCTTTCCAGAATTTCAATATTATTTTTTTCCCTGTTATTATACTGTAGTCAAGGACGTTTCTTTGGCTTGTTGTGAGTGTTAAACTTTGTTCTGATATCCCAAGTATTATTAATTTTGAGTCTGGAGCCAATTTGGTATTAACAACTTCAGAGATTATTTGAAAAATATCAGTCCAGTAATTTTTAATTTTTATGCAATTTGCAAAGTTATGTGTTAAATTGGCCTCTAGGTGCAGGCATTTATCACATATAGGAGAAATATGTGGGAAAATTCTATTTAGTTTTATTTTGGAATAATGTAATCTGTGTAAAACTTTAAATTGTATTAAAGCATATCTGGCATTTAACGAACATTGATGTATATGTTGTAAACTTTCGTCCCAAATATCTTTCGTAATAGGATAACCTAACTCATTTTCCCATTTATGTCTATATAGTTCCATCGGTGGTTCCTCATTATTTAGGAGAATGTTATAAATATAAGCTATTAATTTTTCAGTGTTAGGATGCTTATTCAAGCATTCATCAAGAATTTCTGGTTCCCTAGTCCTATAAACTTGTGTATTGGATTTAACATAATCTCTAATTTGTAAATATCTGAAAAAGTTATTTGAGTGTAGTCCATGATTCTGTTGTAACTCTTGACATGACAGAAAGATGCCTTCCCTATAAAGATGTCCAATCCTTTTAATTCCATGATTTTTCCATTGTATAAAACCTCTATCCAATATAGATGGCTTGAATAGAGGATTCTTTACAATGGGAAGACATAGTGGTATATTATTCCGTTTTAAAGCCTTTTTTAATTGTTTCCAAATTCGTATTCCACTATGTATTATAGGGTTTTCCTTATAGGTTTTTTAATGCAATTTTGTGGTAGCAAATATAATCGAACCTATTTCAAAAGGTAAACAGTCTTCCTTTTCCATCCTTAACCATTCTGGTTGTTGGTCCGTTTCTTCCAGCCAGAAATTCATGTTTTTAATATGGACTGCCCAAAAATAAAATAAGAAATTTGGCAAGGCCAAACCTCCGTTGCTCTTTGACTTACATAAATGTTTTTTACTTATTTTATGATTCTTATAATCCCAAATAAAGCTTGTAACAATGGAGTCGACTTTTTTGAAAAGGTTTTTTGGAATATATATCGGAATTAATTGAAATAAATATAGTAGTTGCGGTAAGAAAATCATTTTTATAGCATTAATTCTACCAAGCATTGAAATAGGAAGTGTTTTCCAGTACTGAATATGTTTGTGTAATTTATTAAGTAAGGATGGAAAATTCTGTTTAAATAAAGAGGTATATGTCTTAGTTACATAGATTCCTAAATATTTAAGTTTATCTTTAACTATTTTAAAAGGGGATTGTTGTATTGTATTTAAGTTGAATTTTGTTATTGGCATAATTTCACTTTTATTCCAATTAATCCTATATCCTGAGAACTGACCAAATTGTGTTATTAGATTTAATAGATTTGGAATACTAGTTTCTAACTTTGTAATATATATTAATACATCATCTGCATACAAGGAAATGTTATTCCTTGTATCTCTAGTGTTGTATCCATATATTCCTGGGTGGTTTCTAACGCTTTCTGCTAATGGTTCAATTGCAAGAGCAAATAATAGTGGGGATAGTGAACATCCTTGTCTACAACCTCTAGAAAGATTAAATTTGGCTGATAACATTTGATTTGTTAATATTCTAGCTGTTGGATTAGAGTATAACAATTTAACCCATGTACAGTACTTCTCTCCCAATTGAAATTTTTTCATTACCGAAAATAAATATGTCCATTCTACCTGGTCAAATGCCTTTTCAGCATCTAACGAAATAATTGCTAGATCTGCATTTGGAATTCTATTTGTATATATAATATTGAATAGTCTTCTCAAATTATAAAATGAGTAACGTTTTGGAATAAAACCTGTTTGGTCCGGGTGTATTAATTTGATAATCACTAAGCTCAATCTATGAGATAGGATTTTGGTTAATATTTTCTGATCAGTATTTAAGAGAGCTATTGCTCTATATGAACCTGGGTCTTCAGGGTCCTTATCCGGTTTTGGTATAAGTATGATTGTAGATTCATTTAGAGTTTCTGGAAGTTTCTGTTGAGTATAAGCTTGTTTGTAAAGTCTCTGTAGACGTGGAGAAATCAGATCGTAATTTTATTTTACAAAATTCAGAGCTTTGACCATCAGGACCTGCGGCCTTTCCATTTTTTAAAGATCTAATTGACTCCTCGATGTCTTTTACCGTAATTTCTACATCCAGTGATTCTCTCTCTTTCTGATCTAGACCTGTAAGATTACATTTCTGTAGAAATGTTTCCATTCCTACTGGTTGTTCTGTTGTTTTAGATGAATACAATTTCTGATAATATTGTAAAAATCTATCATTAATATCTTTAGGTAGTGTTAATGTTTCTCCCTTATCTGATCTAATTTTGTAAATTGTTTTTTCCCCGTCCTGTTTACGAAGTTGACGCGACAATAGCTTTTGTGGTTTATCTCCAAATTCAAAATGTAATTGTTTTGTACGTTGATATAGTTTTATTATTTGGTCTGAGTACATCTTGTTTAACTTATATTTCAGTACTGCAATTTTATTGTGTGTTACCATAGATGGTGCTATTGCATTTTCTATGTCCAATTGCCTTATTTCCGTTTCCAAAGACTGTTGTTTGGCCCTATTCTCTTTGTTAATAAATGATTGGGAAGAGATTATTGCTCCTCGCACAAATGCTTTAAATGTTTCCCAAAGAAGGGAGGCGGAGATTCCAGGGCTGTCATTAGCCTCGAAAAACATATTAATCTGTTTTACGAGGTATTCATTACATAGCTTTTCTTTCAAGATTTGGGGGTTAAGTCTCCATTGTGTCTTTGTCTCGGTCATTCCATTTAATTTAATCATAAATGTTAGTGGAGCATGGTCCGATATTATAATATTATGATATTGCGAATTATAGGTAAATGGGATAAGTTTAGAATCTACTAAGAAATAGTCTATCCTTGAGTAAGTTTTATGCACGGGTGAGTAGAATGATTATTCTCGACCAGATGGGTTTTCAATTCTCCAAACATCCTTAATGTTGGTAGTATTAATATATGAATTTAGGAATTCACTTGACTGAGATTTTAATTTTCTTTGACTTGATGATCTATCCAAGTAAGCATCCAGTGTACAATTTGAGTCTCCACCGATAATTACATTATGTTGTGTACATTCCGGGATAATGTTAAGTATTCTCTTAAAGAACAGGGGGCTATCAAAATTTGGTCCATATACATTAAGGAGAGTCACTTATTTTGAGTATAACTCCCCTACTAATACAATATATCTGCCTTCAATATCTTCTGTCGTTGATATTTGTTTAAAGGGTATACCTTTACGAATTAATATTGCAAACCCTCTAGATTTGTGTGAAAATGAAGAATGATACGTTTTAGCAATCCATTTGGCTTTCAATCTATGTTGTGCTTCCTTTTTAAGATGTGTTTCCTGGAGAAATATTACATCTGCTTTAAATGATTTTAAATAGGCTAATACTTTACCTCTCTTGATTGGTTCATTAATTCCCTTAACATTCCAGCTACAAAATTTAATTCCTTCACCCCCAATTTTCATATTAACGTCTTGCATCTTGTGATTAAAGTGGTCTATGTTAGAGCAGCTGGATCAGCGCACTAAACCCTACCTTATACTTGAACCTCAGGTAGATGAATTCTAAGTGTCGTCGGTTTTTCATCCGGACATATCTCCCTAAATAAAACATATAATTCCATTCCAAATACAAAATATAATATAACATAAGATAGAAAAGGTAATAAAATGTTGTATTAGTAACGTGTAAAAAATAGAAAAAGAAGAAAACTACAACTATGATTAGTGCAGTTAGTGATAGCCACCCTAGTGTGGCTAAACATCTAAAGACTTCCGTAGCTTTTGTTAAAAAAAATATATATTACTAGCTCCGTACTTTCCTTAAAAGAAAAGTTTCAATTACAATGAAAACAATTTATGGGGGGGAGGGAAACAATAGTTTTATTCCATAATTGAAGTCTTTGTTAGTCTCCAATTAAAATGTTAGCACCATATAGCAAGCTAAAAATATTTTTCCTCTTTTTTTTCTTAATTAATAAAAAAGGGGAAGACACTGTTAAAGAGTAATCAAAAAACATTATTAAAGAGTAATCAAAAAACATTGTTAAAGAGTAATCAAAGTCCAAAATATCCAAATATTCAAAATAGCAAGGAAAAAACTTCCTATATTTTATTAATTAATTATTTGGATCACACTTTACTTATATTTCATACTTTTCATCAATTCTAAGTTGGTCCAGTTAACAATAATTAGTATTGATTAGTATTCGTGATTAGAATTAATTGTTAGAAATTAGTACTAAAATATAAATTTTATGTATCAGTAGCGAGATAATTGGCCAATTCTTCCCGCAGATCTTGGACAAAATCTGCAAGAAGAATGGGGACAGGTCTTAAAAATTATAGTTTAAAGTTCCATCTCTTCTCTGCAGGATAACAGTTTCCACTGTCTTCAGGTGAATGTTGGGTGTAGAATATTATTCAATCTTCGGTCTTATTCACGATGCTCTGGGCAAATTCAAGTGCCTCTGTATGCTTGACGAAGAAATGTTCCTTCTTCTCATAGGTCACTCTTAATGTTGCGGGATATAACAGTCCATATCTCAAATTGTTTATATTCTTAAGTATTCTTCTTGTTTCTGTAAACAGCGCTCTCTTCTTGGCGACTTCCACAGGATAATCTCTAAATATGCTTATCTTGTCTCCTTCAAATGCGAGGTTTCTGCTTTGAACAATTATCTCATCATATCATCCAAAACATGGTCATATTGCACCTTCACTATCAGTTGTCTTGGAGGGGGGGGCGCCCACCCCTGGGCGACGTCTTGATACTCTGTGCGCTCGGGCAATTAACGGTGCTTGATCCAGAATCAATACTTTTTTCAGCAGATCTGCAGCAAATTCGCGAGGGTCACGATTCCCCTCTCTGCCTTCCTGGACGCCTACGATTCTTAAATTCTGACGTCTGTGTCGTCCCTCCAAGTCAATACATTTTCAGTTATTTGATATAATAACTTCGATAGGCGTTTGTTCTCGGCAATAAGTTTATTTGTTGCTTCGGTGCTTGTCTCAGCAATTTCCTCCAATTCCTTTACAGCCTCGTGGTATTGATTTAAAGTCTGGAGGATCGGCTCCAACTTAGCATCAAATCTGGATTCCATCGAATTCAGTTTATCATATACTTCTTCAGTATTTTGATGCATATTTTCTTCCATGGTTAATTTCCAGTCTTCCAGAACTTTATGCACAGAAGCTGTAACTTCATCTTTAATTTCATCTTTTAAAGATTTCAGCTCCTGTTTAAGATTTTTAAATTCTGTCATTATTTTAGAGATTTCCTGTGTCAGGAAGGTTCTTAATTCTTCCACATCTGTTTTTTTCTTCCTTGAGATATCTTCTTGGGATGCTGTTAAAACTGAGCCCGAGGCTTCAGTTGGGCCTGCCTCTTTTCCCTTACCGATTTTTCTCGTCTTGGGGGGGGTGTGTTGAATCGACATGCTGCCGGTGTCGCGCGCCTGATGACGTCACGGACCTGTTGCAAACACTCGGTGCCGTTTTCTAGAGCTAGGTCCCGTCTTTTTCCCCCGTTTTCAGCGGTTTTTCCCGGAGCTAGTCGGCGCGAGTCTCTCCTACTCCATAGCGCCACCGGAAGTCACATCAGCACAGATTCTACATGAAGCACACGTCATCTTCACATCTTTTGTAGAGAAAGGTACGTTTTTGGAACGAACATAGTGTAACAAACGAGTGACTCCAGAATGACACAGCCCATTGTGAAGTTCAGTGAGTGCAGAAGAACGAACAGATACAAGATTCAAGAGAGTTTATTGTCATGTGCCCCTGATAGCACAATGAAATTCTTGCTTTGCTTTAGCACAACAGAACATAGTAGCATTGACTACAAAACAGATCAGTGTGTCCATATACCATTATACAAATATATACACAGAAGCACAAAATATATACGCAGATGCACAAAATGCTTGAGTTAATGTATCCGGAGCAACATAATCCTTCCCTGGGCGGATCTCAATTGAATAACTATATGCAGATAATTCAACCCTCCATTCATGAATTTTACTTTTACATCTTCGTTCGTTTGCGATTTCCTAGCATAAAAGCTACTGAACGCTGATCTGTTATCGAAGTGAAGTGCTGGCGAGCAAGGAAATTACTCAATTTTCTCACTGCTTCAATAATTGCTGTAGCTTCCTTTTCGACGGGTGGGTAGTGCAATTTACTACCTTGGAGAGTACGAGACATGAAAGCCACTGGTCGTCCTCCTTGAGTTAATGTTGCTGATACTGCTAGATCAGAGGCATCACATTCAACAACAAAGGGGAGATCCTCATCGATGGCATGTAATGTCGCAAATTCCAATTTTTCTTTAAAGAAGTAAAGGCACCAATTGCTGCAGAGTCAAGGGGGGAAGATTTTGCTCTAATCAAAGGTTGGATTTTGTAAGAAAAATTGGGTATCCTTACAGCATAATATGCAAACATACCAAGAACCCTTCGTAGAGAGTTTAATGTAGCTGGAACAGGTATCTCTTGGAGTGGGCGGAGTCTTTCTGGATCAGGCTTGATTAAATCATTTCCAACCCAATAACCAAGAATATTAATTGATGACACTGATGTTATTGACTTTGCCTCATTTTATGTTAGATTTTTAGAATGTACAACTTCTAAAAACCGTTGCACAATTTCATCATGTTCAGCTTGGTATTTTCCTGCAATAGTTATATTATCAAGATAAGGGAAGTATCTTTAAGGTTTTCCTGTTTAACAAGTTTGTCCATCTCTCTCTGAAAAAGAGCAACACCATTAGTTACACCAAAAGGAACTCTGCAGTATTGGTATAATATCCCATTTGCTTCAAACGCAGTGTATTTCTTCTCTGATTCCTTCAAATGAATTTGGTAGCAAACACTTTTTAAGTCAAAAGTAGAGAATATCTTATACTGAGCTAATGTATTGATAATCTCTTCTATTCGAGGTAATGGATATGCATCAAGCTCCGTGAACTGGTTTATAGTTTGAGAGTAATCAATGCAGAGTCTCTTTCTATGTCTCTCCAAGGGGTCCTTAACCACGACAACTTGTGCCCTCCAAGGGGAAGAGCTGGGTTCTATGATACCTTCTCGTAAAAGATTAGTTACTTCTGTGTTGATAAAGTTCCTATCATCTTTAATAAAATGTCTTGATTTTGTAGCAATTGGCTTGCATTTAGAGGATAAATTAGTGAATAATGAAGGACATTCAACAGGTGCAGCAGAAAAACCACACAATACTGGTGGCTTTGACAATACAAGATCAGGCATAGTTCCTTCATACATTATTTGAAGTGATCTGTGCTGTTTCTCAAAATCCTGACCTAGAATTATATCGCTACACAAATTTTTCAAAATACCAAGACATACAGATTTGTAGCTTGTTTTGTTCAGAATAAAGTCTACAATACAAGATCCAATAATTTGAGTATTGAGAGTTGTCAGAGCCATCGAGATGTCTCTATTTGAAGGAATTATAGTTAGATTTAGTCGAGACACAACTTGTTCACTTATAAAACGTTCTGAACTGCCAGAATCAAGTAGTACATTAAGTGTATTAGGCTGTGGGCCGAGGAGCTTTATTCCAGTGTTTCGTGACCCAAGTCACCAAACTACATGTAATTTTCACATATTGTGTAACAAAATCATATAAATAACCCCTGAAACTCGTCAGGAACAAGACTTGCACATTGTTTATTAAATTAAACATAGAAAACCTATTTTCTATGTTTATATGTTTCTATAACGAAGTTGCTCCACGATAAATTCTAGACACAAGGAACTGCAAAACACAAATGTGATGCTATCTCTCTCATTTCCCTCTCCCATTACTCTCAGTCTGAAGAAGGGTCTCGACCCAAAAAGTCACCCATTCCTTTCCTCCAGAGATGCTGCCTGTCCTGCTTGAGTGTTCCTCCAGCACTGTGTTTTATGCCACATGCCTTTTCATCATGGACCTGCCCAAGTGAAATGTTTGCTATTTCTCTCATAAGTTCATAAGTGATAGGAGCAGACTTAGGACATTCAGCCCATCAAGTCCATTCCGCCATTCAATCGTGGCTGATCTATCTTTATCTCTCAACCCCATTCTCCTGCCTTCTCACCATAACCTTCTGACACCCGTACTAATCAAGAAGTGATCAATCTCCACCTTAAAAATATCCACTGACTTGGCCTCCACAGCTGTCTGTGGCAATGAATTCCACAGATTCACCACCCTTTGACTAAAGAAATTCCTCCTCAACTCCTTAAATTAGAGGAAAACCGGAATCATTTCGGGTATTTTTAGTCCAATCAAAGCACGTTTAACATGGAGTTGTATGCCAGTTGGGCAATCACGCGCTTTGTTTCAGGCTAGCTAGGCAGCGAGCACTGAGAGGGCTTCACTGATGCCTGTTTTACTGGAGATTCCGATGAAGATTGTTTCTAGTTCTGTGGAATACATGTCGTGGAAACTAGCAGCAGGTAATTGAATTTAGTGAGAAAAGCATGAAGAAGTCTGAAGAATGTGCAGCTACGTGGAAGAAAGTCTTGAAAGCAATGTCCCTGCCTGAGGTGCTGCTGTCAAATTTTCTGAATCAACTGGAACTGAAAAGGTAAGATCTAAAGTCCGAATTCATGAAAATTAATCTGTATGCACTTTAATTAATTTAATTGCACCTTTATAATGTGAAAAAATGTGGAGGCTGTACATTCACTCATTCATTCACTCATTCATACATTCACCTGTTGCTAGCTGCCTCCGCCTTCAGTCCGGTATCTTTTTGTTTTTTTGATGTGTTTTTGTTATGTTTGAAGAGCGTTTTTCGTGGTTTTTAAAAACATGTTTTTATGTGGGGGAAAAGGGTACGATAAGGGGGATACCGTCCTTCAGTCGCTTCCTTGAGAGGATGCGACTTATTCGAGTCGCGTCCTCGTAAACCCCCCCCCCCCGCTCCGGCAGCAGCGCCGCAACGTTGGAAACATCGCGGGGTGGGCGATGCCTTACCGGGGATCGCCGTTTGGAGCTCCGGAGTGCTGGGCCTGCTGCACCGACAGCGCGGAGCTGCGGTTCGCGGAGCTCCCAATGCGGGCGGCGCTGACCAACATCGCGGAGTCCTGCGACTCCACCCGGCTCGGCCTGCGGACTCCGGTGGGAGGTGACTGATCTGGAGGTCCGGGCCGCTGAGGATGTTCTCCGTCGGGGTTCCGCGTCGGGGTTCTACCGTTCCCGGCGAGAGGGCCTGAGCATCGGGCCGCCCGTGGCGGCGACTGCGGGTGCTCGGGAGGCCCCGACCACAGGTGAACATCTGGGAAGATCGGCGGGGAGGCTGGCTTGACTATGGTACCGTCCTTAACTTTGGTGCCGCTGTGGGATTATGTTGTGTGTTGACTTCTGTGCTTGTGCTTTAAAAAATATATATGTTTATTTATTTATTATTTATTTTTATGTTACTTGACTGTAAGGAAAATCCATTTCGTTGTCTCTAAAATGAGATAATGACAATAAATTGAATACAACAACAACAATTCACTCATTCACCCACTCACACGTTCATTCATTCATTCATGAAGTACATGAACTACATATATATATATATATATATATATATATGTATATATATATATATATATATATATATATATATATATATATATATATATATATATATATATGGATAGATATAAATCATATATAGTTTAAATGGACTGCAACACGGAAATAGGTTGCCCATGGTGTAATATGGGCATTGGGCACTAGATGGCCCTTACTTTCCCGATCTCATTTTTTATTAGTTTAATTAATTAATGTGCAGCTTTTGGCAATGACGGGTGATGACTTCCTTCTCACTTATATTTCATCTAAATCTGTGGAAAATGTCATGTAGTTTGGTGACTTGGGTCACGAAAACTGGATTGTAGACACGCTGTTGATGCTCGGCCCACAGCCTAAAGGGAGGAAGGCACGTTGCCACCTCTGTGTGGACTGGATTAGATACACACTCTAATTCACACAATGTGCTTCACAGAGAAGTCCAATATTCATCAGTTCATAAGTGATAGGAGCAGAATTCGGCCATTCGGCCCATCAAGTCTACTCCGCCATTCAACCATGGCTGATCTGTCTCCTCTTCCTAAGCCCATTCTCCTGCCTTCTCCCCATAACCCCTGACACCCGTACTAATCAAGAATCTATCTATCTCTTCCTTAAAAATGCCCTATGACTTGGCCTCCACAGCCTTCTGTGGCAAAGCATTCCGCAGATTCACCACCCTCTCTAGTTGTGGTGGGATGATTCAGTTGCCTGATCACAGCTGGATCTGAAGGCGTGCGTTTTCACACTTCTGTACCTCTTGCCTGATGGGAGAGGGGAAAAGAGGGAGTGGCCGGGGTGAGACCAGTCCTCGATGATGCTGCTGGCCTTGCTGAGGCAGCGTGAGGTGTAGATGGAGTCAATGGAAGTGAGGTCGGTTTGTGTGATGGTCTGGGCTGCGTCAACTCTCTCCAGTCTCAGTCCTGATGCAGGCTCCCTGCCCGAAATGTCGTCCATCTCTCTGCCTCCACAGATGCTGCCCGACCCACTGAACCTCTCCTGCCGTTTGTCCTTGTTACAGATTCCAGCCTCAGCAGAGGCTGTGTCTCCTCTCTCCCAATGTGGAGTCACACAGTGGTATAGCGGTAGAGTTGCTGCCTCACTGCGCCAGAGATCTGGGTTCCATCCTGAATATGGGTGCTGTCTGTACGGAGTTTGTACGTTCTCCCCGTGACCTGTGTGGGTTTACCTGCGTGGGTGCTCCGGTTTCCTCCCACACTCCAAAGACGTCCAGGTTTGTAGGTTAATTGGCTTCAGTAAAGATTATAAATTGTCCCTCGTGTGTGTAGGATAGTGCTAGTGTACGTGGTGATCGCAGGTCGGCCGAAGGGCCTGTTTCCGCGCTGTATCTCCAAGCTAAACTAGACATTTGCTCTGGTTGTCATGCTGGTGGTGGAGATGGTGGAAGAAAGACTGGATAGACTCGGCTTGTACTCGCTAGAATTTAGAAGTGTGAGGGGGGATCTTATAGGAACTTACAAGATTCTTAAGGGGTTGGACAGGCTAGATGCGGGAAGATTGTTCCCGATGTTGGGGAAGTCCAGAACAAGGGGTCACAGTTTAAGGATAAGAGGGAAATCTTTATGACCGAGATGAGAAAATCATTTTTCACACAGAGAGGTGAATCTGTGGAATTCTCTGCCACAGAAGGTAGTTGAGGCCAGTTCATTGGCTATATTTAAGAGGGAGTTAGATGTGGACCTTGTGGCTAAAGGGATCAGGGGGTATGGAGAGAAGGCAGGTACAGGATACTGAGTTGGATGATCAGCCATGATCATATTGAATGGCGGTGCAGGCTCGAAGGGCCGAATGGCCTACTCCTGCACCTATTTTCTATGTTTATATGTTTCTATAACGAAGTTGCTCCACGATAAATTCTAGACACAAGGAACTGCAAAACACAAATGTGATGCTATCTCTCTCATTTCCCTCTCCCATTACTCTCAGTCTGAAGAAGGGTCTCGACCCAAAAAGTCACCCATTCCTTTCCTCCAGAGATGCTGCCTGTCCTCCTTGAGTGTTCCTCCAGCACTGTGTTTTATGCCACATGCCTTTTCATCATGGACCTGCCCAAGTGAAATGTTTGCTATTTCTCTCATAAGTTCATAAGTGATAGGAGCAGACTTAGGACATTCAGCCCATTAAGTCTATTCCGCCATTCAATCGTGGCTGATCTATCTTTCTCTCTCAACCCCATTCTCCTGCCTTCTCACCATAACCTTCTGGCACCCGTACTAATCAAGAAGTGATCAATCTCCACCTTAAAAATATCCACTGACTTGGCCTCCACAGCTGTCTGTGGCAATGAATTCCACAGATTCACCACCCTCTGACTAAAGAAATTCCTCCTCAACTCCTTAAATTAGAGGAAAACCGGAAAAAGTTCGGGTATTTTTAGTCCAATCAAAGCACGTTTAACATGGAGTTGTATGCCAGTTGGCCAATCACGCGCTTTGTTTCAGGCTACCTTGGCAGGGAGCACTGAGAGGGCTTCACTGATGCCTGTTTTACTGGAGATTCCGATGAAGATTTTTTCTAGTTCTGTGGAATACAGGTCGTGGAAACTAGCAGCAGGATAATTGAATTTAGTGAGAAAAGCATGAAGAAGTCTGAAGAATGTGCAGCTACGTGGAAGAAAGTCTTGAAAGCAATGTCCCTGCCTGAGGTGCTGCTGTCAAATGTTGTGAATCAACTGGAACTGAAAAGGTAAGATATAAAGTCTGAATTTATGAAAATTAATCTGTATGCACTTTAATTAATTTAATTGCACCTTTATAATGTGAAAAAATTTGGAGGCTGTACATTCACTCATTCATTCACTCATTCATACATTCACCTGTTGCTAGCTGCCTCCGCCTTCAGTCCGGTATCTTTTTGTTTTTTTGTTATGTTTTTGTTATGTTTGAAGAGCGTTTTTCGTGGTTTTAAAAAAAAATGCTTTTATGGGGGGGAAAAGGGAACGATAAGGGGGATTCCGTCCTTCAGTCGCTTCCTTGAGAGGATGCGACTTAGTCGAGTCGCGTCCTCGTACCCCCCCCCCCCCCGCTCCGGCAGCAGCGACGCAACGTTGGAAACACCGCGGGGTGGGCGATGCATTACCGGGGATCGCCGTTTGGAGCTCCGGAGTGCTGGGCCTGCTGCACCGACAGCGCGGAGCTGTGGTTCGCGGAGCTCCCAATGCGGGCGGGGCTGACCAACATCGCGGAGTCCTGCGACTCCACCCGGCTCGGCCTTCGGACTCCGGTGACTGATCTGGAGGTCCGGGCCGCTGAGGATGTTCTCCGTCGGGGTTCCGCGTCGGGGTTCCACCGTTCCCGGCGAGAGGGCCTGAGTATCGGGCCGCCCGTGGCGGCGACTGCGGGTGCTCGGGAGGCCCCGACCACAGGTGAACATCTGGGAAGATCGGCGGGGAGGCTGGCTGGACTATGGTACCGTCCTTAACTTTGGTGCCGCTGTGGGATTATGTTGTGTGTGGACTTCTGTGCTTGTGCTTTAAAAAATTTATGTTTATTTATTTATTATTTATTTTTATGTTACTTGACTGTAAGGCAAATCCATTTCGTTGTCTCTAAAAAGAGATAATGACAATAAATTGAATACAACAACAACAATTCACTCATTCACCCACTCACTCGTTCATTCACTCATTCATCCATGAAGTACATGAACTACATATATATATATATATATATATATATATATATATATAGGTATAATCATATATAGTTTAAATGGACTGCAACACGGAAATATGCTGCCCATGGTGTAATATGGGCATTGGGCACTAGATGGCCCTTACTTTCCCGATCTCATTTTCTAATTAGTTTAATTAATAAATGTGCAGCTTTTGGCAATGACGGGTTATGACTTCCTTCTCACTTATATTTCATCTAAATCTGTGGAAAATGTCATGTAGTTTGGTGACTTGGGTCACGAAAACTGGATTGTAGACACGCTGTTGATGCTCGGCCCACAGCCTAAAGGGAGGAAGGCAAGTTGCCACCTCTGTGTGGTCTGGATTAGATACACACTCTAATTCACACAATGTGCTTCACAGAGAAGTCCAGTATTCATCAGTTCATAAGTGATAGGAGCAGAATTCGGCCATTCGGCCCATCAAGTCTACTCCGCCATTCAACCATGGCTGATCTGTCTCCTCTACCTAAGCCCATTCTCCTGGCTTCTCCCCATAACCCCTGACACCCGTACTAATCAAGAATCTATATATCTCTGCCTTAAAAATGCCCTATGACTTGGCCTCCACAGCCTTCTGTGGCAAAGCATTCCGCAGATTCACCACCCTCTCTAGTTGTGGTGGGATGATTCAGTTGCCTGATCACAGCTGGATCTGGAGGTGTGCGTTTTCACACTTCTGTACCTCTTGCCTGATGGGAGAGGGGAGAAGAGGGAGTGGCCGGGGTGAGACCAGTCCTCGATGATGCTGCTGGCCTTGCTGAGGCAGCGTGAGGTGTAGATGGAGTCAATGGAAGTGAGGTCGGTTTGTGTGATGGTCTGGGCTGCGTCACCTCTCTCCACTCTCAGTCCTGATGCAGGCTCCCTGCCCGAAATGTCGTCCATCCCTCTGCCTCCACAGATGCTGCCCGACCCACTGACTCCCTCCTGCCGTTTGTCCTTGTTACAGATTCCAGCCTCAGCAGAGGCTGTGTCTCCTCTCTCCCAATGTGGAGTCACACAGCGGTATAGCGGTAGAGTTGCTGCCTCACAGCGCCAGAGATCTGGGTTCCATCCTGACTATGGGTGCTGTCTGTACGGAGTTTGTACGTTCTCCCCGTGAGCCGCGTGGGTTTACCTGCGTGGGTGCTCCGGTTTCCTCCCAAACTCCAAAGACGTGCTGGTTTGTAGGTTAATTGGCTTCAGTAAAGATTATAAATTGTCCCTCGTGTGTGTAGGATAGTGCTAGTGTACGTGGTGATCGCAGGTCGGCCAAAGGGCCTGTTTCCGCGCTGTATCTCCAAACTAAACTAGACATTTGCTCTGGTTGTCATGCTGGTGGTGGAGATGGTGGAAGAAAGATTGGATAGACTCGGCTTGTACTCGCTAGAATTTAGAAGTGTGAGGGGGGATCTTATAGAAACTTACAAGATTCTTAAGGGGTTGGACAGGCTAGATGCAGGAAGATTGTTCCCGATGTTGGGGAAGTCCAGAACAAGGGGTCCCAGTTTAAGGATAAGAGGGAAATCTTTTAGGACCGAGATGAGAAAATCATTTTTCACACAGAGAGGTGAATCTGTGGAAGTCTCTGCCACAGAATGTAGTTGAGGCCAATTCATTGGCTATATTTAAGAGGGAGTTAGATGTGGACCTTGTGGCTAAAGGGATCAGGGGGTATGGAGAGAAGGCACGTACAGGATACTGAGTTGGATGATCAGCCATGATCATATTGAATGGCGGTGCAGGCTCGAAGGGCCGAATGGCCTACTCCTGCACCTATTTTCTATGTTTATATGTTTCTGTAACGAAGTTGCTCCACAATAAATTCTAGACACAAGGAACTGCAAAACACAAATGTGATGCTATCTCTCTCATTTCCCTCTCCCATTACTCTCAGTCTGAAGAAGGGTCTCGACCCAAAAAGTCACCCATTCCTTTCCTCCAGAGATGCTGCCTGTCGTGCTTGAGTGTTCCTCCAGCACTGTGTTTTATGCCACATGCCTTTTCATCATGGACCTGCCCCAGTGAAATGTTTGCTATTTCTCACATAAGGTCATAAGTGATAGGAGCAGACTTAGGACATTCAGCCCATCAAGTCTATTCCGCCATTCAATCGTGGCTGATGTATATTTCTCTCTCAACCCCATTCTCCTGCCTTCTCACCATAACCTTCTGACACCCGTACTAATCAAGAAGTGATCAATCTCCACCTTAAAAATATCCACTGACTTGGCCTCCACAGCTGTCTGTGGCAATGAATTCCACAGATTCACCACCCTCTGACTAAAGAAATTCCTCCTCAACTCCTTTCTAAAGGTAGGTCCTTTTGAGGCTGTGTCATCTGGTTCGAGACTCTCCCACTAGTGGAAACATCCTCTCCACATCCACTCTATCTAGGTCTTTCACTATTCTGTAAGTATCAATGAGGTCCCCCCCCCCTTCATTTTTCTAAACTCCAGCGAGTACAGGCCCAGTGCCGTCAAACGCTCATCAGAGGTTAATCCACTCATTCCTGGGATCATTCTTGTAAACCTCCTCTGGACCCTCCCCAGAGCCAGCACATCCTTCCTCAGATGTGGGGCCCAAAACTGCTCACAGTGCTCTGGCAGTAACGTTTGATGGAATGCCTGCTATTGATTATGTGCTGACAATAGTAGAGGGCATTGCAGTGCAGGGAAGAACTGCAAATGCTGGTTTAAATCGAAGGTAGATACTAAATGCTGGAGTAACTCAGCGGGACAGGCAGTATGTCTGGAGAGAGGGAATGGGTGACGTTTCGGGTCGAGACTGAAGAAAGGAACATGTTTCCTGCCTCCAGCATCAGTGATACTGATTTCCCATGATACTGAGTTACAGGAAGGTCATTTTAGTTTAGTTTTGTTGTTTAGTAACGGCGTGGTATGGTAGAATAATAATAATATAATAATAATATATTTTATTGTCATTGCACAGAGGTACAACGAGATTTGGTTTGCAGCTTCCATCCGATGTGATAACTTAATCAACTACAAATGTACATACCAAGAGAAACATGATTTATAAACAAAACAGTAAAACAGTATAAAGTGTAAATGTGTCTGTGCCGGGTCAATGTGCGACATGACCATCCGAGGGAGACAGTTCATGGGGGTGAGGGGCACTCAGCAGGGCCGGTTCAGAGCAGCGATAGCTCTGGGGATGAAGCTGTTCCTGAGTCTGGAGGTGCGGGCGTAGAAGGCCTTGTAACGTCTGCCGGAAGGTAGAAGTTCGAACAGTCGATTGCAAGGGTGTGAGGAGTCTCTGTGAATGCTGATGGCCTTCCTCAGGCAACGTCTATAGTAGTTGCCCTCCAAGGCTGGTAGCTATGTCCCAATTATCTTCTGCGCTCTGTGGACGACGCGCTGTATGGTACTTTATGTGTTATATATATATGTACCAGCTTCTTCCCAGATATTATCAGCCAAATGAACCATCCTACCACAATTGGAGATCAGTGCTGAACTACTATCTACCTCATTGTTTTTTTTTATTATTTTTTTATTTTTTATTTGTTATTTTTTTAAATTTATTAGAAGGACATTACATTACAGCCACATACATTAGTACTCGTCACTTATGTCTTCTTACAATTAATGTACTCCGTTTGTTTTTACACTAGTAAAAGGAAAGGATAAGATTGAAAGAAAGAAGAAAGTGAAGGAAAAAGTGAGAGTGTAGAAAATGTGACAACAAGAAAGAACGAAGACCCTATAAGAACAAAATTAAAAACAAAAGAAAAAGAATTAAGAAATAGACCCTGGAAAAGAAGGAGAAAGAGAAAGAGGAAAAAGAGAGAAACAAATAGTTTTTATGAGCATTACGCAAATGGGACATACCAACTCTTCAACTATCATCCCCCATTACCTGACCTCAATTTTTTTAAGGTACCTTTGCACCCTATATTTGTAATAATTCTATAAATGCAAACCACGTCAGGTGGAAGTGATCTGGTTTACCTGCCAGGAGGAGTCTTATCTCTTCTAGGTGTACTGTTTCGAACATATTTGAAATCCACATGTTTATAGTTGGTATTGGAGCCTTCTTCCAAAATTTTAGGATTAGCTTTTTTCCAGTTATTAACCCATAGTCTATTAGTTTCCTTTGAAACACATTTAGTTCTGGACCATCTTCCGTTATTCCGAACATAATCCATTCTGCTTTGGGTATCAGTTTTATTTTAAATAATTTTGTAAAGATTTCGAAAATTTCATTCCAAAATTTTTGAATGTTTGTACAGAAAACAAATGAGTGCGCTATAGTAGCTTCTTGGGATTGACATTTATCACAAATGGATGATACATTTGGGAACATTTTATGGATTTTAGTTTTGGAATAATATAATCTATGTAAAATTTTAAATTGTATTAAAGTGTGTCTTACATTAATCGAACATTTATGCACGTTTAATAAGTGTTCATTCCAACTTTCCTTTGAAATTTTAATAGCTAACTCTTGTTCCCAGTCTCTTCTGATACCCTCCGTAGATGGTATTTCTACATTTAAGATAATATTATACAAATATGATATTAAGTTTGCTGATTCAGCTTTTATCTGCATTGCCTCGTCCAATACATCTGCTGGGTTATTATAATGATCTTTTGTATATCTTTTCAAATAGTCGCATATTTGAAAATATTTAAAATATTGATTATTTCCGAGTTTATATTTTATTTGTAATTGTTGAAATGAAAGTAATTTTCCAGTTTCATACAAGTCACCGAACGTTTTAATTCCTAGTCTATCCCAATGTGTAAAAGCTTTATCTATAATAGAGGGATTAAACGAAGGGTTATTAACTATGGGTGATAAAAGTGATAAATGTCTTAATTTTAAATTTTGTTTTATTTGTTTCCAAATTCGGATTGTGCTATGAATAATTGGGTTCTTATTATAATTTATATTATTCAGATTCATTGGAGAGAGGAGGATCGCTCCAATGTTTCCAGAGGAGCAATCCTCTTTCTCCATTACAATCCAGTCCACTTGCTGGACGGAGTTATCCATCAGTTGAATCATATTTTTAATATTTACTGACCAATAATACATACATACAATTAGGTAGTGCTAGAGTTTTTTGTATTCTCTGTGATTTATAGTCCCATATAAAATTAGTGATATCTGAGTCGAGTTTTTTTTAAACTTCTTTGTAGGTATATAGGAATCGATTGAAATAGGTATAAAATTTGTGGTAGAAAGATCATTTTTATTGCATTCAATTAAATTTAATATATTTGGTATAGTGATTTGAGGTTTTGTAATGTACAGTAATATATCATCCGCGTATAAAGATATTTTATTATATGAATCTTTAGTATTATATCCATGGATATCAGGGTGTATTCTAATTTTTTCTGCTAGCGGTTCAATAATGAGAACAAACAGCTGTGGTGATAATGAGCATCCTTGTCTATTTCCCCTTGATAGTTGGAATTTCGAGGATAATATGTTATTAGTTAATATTCTAGCTGTAGGTTTATTATAGAATAATTTGATCCATAGAATAAAATTCTCTCCGAGTTGGATTTTTTGTAATACTTTATCCATATAATTCCATTCTACTTGGTCAAATGCTTTTTCAGCATCCAGCGAAATAATTGATAATTCTTGATCTTCAGATTTGTGTGAGTGCATTATGTTGAGTAAACGTCTCATATGGTTAGATGAGTATCTCTTAGGGATAAACCCCGTCTGATCTGGGTTTATTAATTTACTAATATATTTACTTAATCTTCTAGCTAATGTTTTCGCTATTATTTTTTGATCTGTGTTTAACAATGCTATAGCTCTATATGAACCCGGTTCTTCTAAATCTTTGTCTTTCTTAAGTATTAGTGTAATCGTTGATTCTACCTCATTGGTGACCCTCGGATTATCCTTGATCTGACTTTGCTGGCTTTACCTTGCACTAAACGTTATTCCCTTATCATGTATCTGCACACTGTAAATGTCTTGATTGTAACCATGTGTTGTCTTTCTGCTAACTGGTTAGCACGCAACAAAAGCTTTTCACTGTACCTCGGTACACGTGACAATAAACTAAACTGAACTGAACTGAACCCAACATCAGGATCGAACCTGGGTCTCTGGCGCTGGGAGGCGGCAACTCTACCGCTGCGCCACTGTGATGCCTAACCGCGTGTGTTCTCTCAGTCTATCTTATCTAGATTCTAGATTAGACAGTAGACAATAGGTGCAGGAGTAGGCCATTCGGCCCTTTGAGCCAGCACCGCCATTCAATGTGATCATGGCTGATCATCCACAATCAGTACCCCGTTCCTGTCTTCTCCCCATATTCCCTGTCTCCGCAAACTTTAAGAGCCCCATCTCGCTTAGTACACCCGGGTGTCAGAGGTTATGGGGAGAATGCCGGAGATGGGGTGAGAAAGGAGAGATAGATCAGGCATTGAATGGCGGAGTAGACTTGATGGACCGAATAGTCTACTTCTCCTATTCCCATCCTATCCATGTACCTGTCCAACTGTCTCTCAAACGATGGGATAGTCCCAGCCTCAACTACCTCCTCTGGCAGCTTGTTCCATACACCCACCGCCCTTTTTGTGAAAAAGTTAACCCTCATATTCCTATTCAATCTTTTCCCCTTCACCTTGAAGCTGTGTCCTCAGGTCCTCGATTGCCCTTCTCTGGGCAAGTGACACTGTGCATCTACCCGATCTATTCCTCTCATGATTTTATACACATCTATAAGATCCCTCCTCATCTTTCTGCGCTCCATGGAATAGACCCAGCCTACTCTCCCTCTCCCAATAGCTCACACCCACTAGTCCTGGCAACATCCTCGGAAATCTTCTCTGAAGCCTTTCCAGCTTGACATCATCTTTCTATAACATGATGCTCAGAACTGAACACAATACTCTAAATACGGTCTCACCAACGTCTTATAAAACTGCAAGATGACCTCCCAACTTCTATATTCAATACTGATGAAGGCCAATATGCCAAAAGCCATTTTGACCACCCTATCTACCCTTGACCATCTTGAAGAAACCATGTACCTGTACTCCTAGATCCCTCTGTCTACAACACTCCCCAGAGGCCTACCATTCGCTGTATAGGTCCTGCCCTTGTTGGACGCCCCAAAATGAAACACCTCACATATCTCAGTGACTTTTGAAAGGTATATGGACAGGAAAGATTCAGAGGGGTATGGGCAAAGTCAGGCAACTGGGACTAACTTGGGGTGGTATCTTGCTCAGCATGGACGAGTTGGGCCGAAGGGCCTTGTGTCCATGCTGCATGACTATGTGACCTTGGGTTGTCAACTGTCCCGTATTAGTCAGGACATGCCGTATATTGGGCTAGATTGGTTTGTCCCGTACGGGACCGCCCGTGTCCCGTATTTGACTGCCTACTACTCGGGTCGAGGGGACTGTCGGGTCGGAGCGCCGCGTCCACCCCATGGAGCAGCACCTCCCCCGTCGCCCCCGTCGGTCGGTAGCCCGGCCAGCTGTCTGATCTTCGGACCTTCGCTTACCGCCGACACCACCACCACCACCTCTCCTTCTCATGGCCGATCATCGGTTCATGAGTTGGACGGGGCGCCGGAGTTTGGTGCTGGATTTGAGGGGATGGGAGAAGAGAGCAAGAGGGAGGGGAGAGAGGAGGGGAGCAGTGGAGAGGGGTATAGAGGATAGAAGAGGAGAGGAGGGTGGAGAGGAGATGGTAGGTGAGGAGATGAGGGAGTAGATGAGGGGATTAGATGAGTAGATGAGGAGGGGAGATGGGAGAGGAGGGAAACAGAGTAGCAGAGAGAAGGGTTGAGAGGTTAGATGAGGGGGTGAGGAGCAGAGGGTGGAAGGAAGGGGAAGGGGAAGGGGGAGGGGAGTAAAGGAGAGGAGAGGAGAGGAGAGCAGAGGAGAGGGAGGAGAGGAAAGGGCAGAGGAGAGGAAAGGAGAAGGGGGGACGGGAGAGAGGAGAGGAAAGTAAAGGAGAGGAGAAGTAAGGATGGGGAGGGGAGGAGAGGAGAGGAGATGATAGGTGAGAAGTGGAGAGGTGAGGCGAGGTGAGGCAGAGAGGAGAGGGAGATGGAGCAGAGAGGAAAGGGAATGGGAGGAGAGGAGATGCGAGAGGAAAGGGGTGAGGAAGAGACAATCTTTGGTGCTGGATTTGAGCGGTGGGAACAGAGAGGGGGGAGAGAGGAAGGAAAGGGGAGGAGAGGAGAGCAGTGGAGAGCGGAGGAGAAGATAAACGAGGAGTGGATAGGAGGAGGGTGGAGAGGAGAGGGGAGGAGGGGAGAGGAGAGAGGAGGGGAGCAGAGGAGTGGACAGAAGGGTGGAGAGGAGAGATGTTGGGGAGAGAAGAGCGGAGGGAGAAATGAAGGGGAAGGGGAGTAAAGGAGAGGAGAGCAAAGGGGAGGAGAGAGGAGTGGAGAGGAGAGAAGAGGTGAGGAAAAGAAAGGAGAGGATAGATGAGGAGAGGAGAGGAGAGGAGTGGAGAGTAGAGAAGAGGGCAGAGGAGAAGAGATGGCAGAGGAGGGGAGTGGAGAGGAGAGGAGGGGAGAGGAGGAGAGAGTGGAGGAGACGGGAGGAGTGGAGAGGAGGGAGGAGAGGAGAGGCATAGGTGAGGTAAGAATAGCAGGAGAGGAGAGGAGCGGAGTGGAGAGGAGGAGAGTAGTGGAAGAGGAGTAGCGAGTATAGGAAGGGATGAGAGGGGGAGAGGATGGGAGAGGAGAGGAGGTGTGGAGCGGAGAGGGGTGTGGAGGAGAGGGGAGTGAAGGGTGAGAGGAGGGGAGAGGATGTGTGTGGAGGAAAGGGGAGGTGAGGAGAAAAGAGGGGAAGAGAGGAGAGGCGGGGACGGGAGAGAGGAGAGGAAAGTAAAGCAGAGGAGAAATAAAGATGGGGAGAGGGGAGGAGATGGGAGGGGAGGGGAGGAGGGGAGGGGAGGAGAGGGGAGGGGGGAAGAAGAGAGAGGTGAGAGGGGAGGGGGAGGAGAGGGGAGAAGAGGGAAGGAGGGGAGGGGATAGGGGAGAGGAGAGTATAGGAGTGCAGGAGCGAGAAAAGCGGGGGTGGGACGAGAGGAGAGAAGGGAGGTGAGGGAGGCAGAAGAGGGAAGAGAAGAGGAGGGGAGAAGATAGGAGAGAAGAGGAGATGTGAGAGGCGAGGTGAGGCAGAGAGGAGAGGGAGCAGAGAGGAGGGGAGAGGAGGAGAGGGGAAGGGAGGAGTGGAGATGGGAGAGGAAAGAGGAGAGGAGAGGAGACAATCTTTGGTGCTGGATTTGAGCGGTGGGGACAGAGAGGGGGGGAGAGGAAGCAAAGGGGAGGAGAGGAGAGCAGTGCAGAGCGGAGAAGAAGAGAAACGACGAGAGGAAAGGAGGGGAGGTGGAGAGGAGAGGGGGGAGGGGAGGAGCAAGAGAAGGGGAGATGGAAGGGGAGTAGATGAGGGACGTAGATGAGGGGAGGAGGGGAGAGGAGAGGAGAGGAGAGGAGAGGAGAGAAGAGGAGAGGAGGTGGGGGAGAGGAGAGCGGAGGGAGGAATGAATGGAGAGGGAGTAAAGGAGAGGAGAGGAAAGAAAAGGATAGGAAAGAAGACGGGAGGAGAAGAGAGGAGAGGAGAGGAGAGGTGAGGAAAGGAGAGAGGAGAGGAGAGGAGAGGAGAGGAGAAGAGAGGAGAGGAGAGGAGAAGACAGAAGCCTAAACCTGTAAGGAACAATGCTCTTTTCTTCACTTCTGAAGTGATATGGTTTGAAGTGTCGTATGGTGTGGCGGCGCCTATCCGCAGCGGCTCGACTACAGTCCGACTGTCTTTTTTTAAATTTTTTGTCTTGTAAAATATATGTCTTGAGTCTAGTTGTTATTATTATTTTTTAGCTAAGTATATGTGGGGTGTGGGGGGTGGGTGGAGGAAACCGTTAGTCTCTTCCCAGTTCGGGGAGCTGACTTTTTCCCTGTCGGGTCTCCGATGTCGTTGGGCCTAACATCATGGAGCCTGCGGCGGCCTCCAACCGGGACCAACCTGGGGGCTCCAGTCGCGGAGCCTGCGGACCTGACATCGCGGAGCGGGCCGGCTTCGGAACGGGAAGAGCTGTGGTGGCGCGCGGCTGCGACGCGACTCCGGAGTTTCGGAGGCTCCGGCCGCAGGCCCGGTGGACAGGAACATCGGGAGCTCCAGGTCCCTGATGGGAGACCACTTTTCGGAGCTCCTGCACCGGCAACTTCTCCCGCTGGAATCACGGGATTTAAAGGACATGGAGCCGGGCTTAACATCGCCCCACATGGCTTAAATGGCCACAGGACTTACCATCGCCCGCCGGGGGCTTTAACATCGGGAGCCCCAGTTTGCCTCGACGCTGCAGTTGGACAGCTGGACCACAGGAGAAGAACAAAGGGAAGATATAAGACTTTGCCTTCCATCACATAGAGGAGGTGTTGGAGATTCACTGTGATGGATGTTTATGTAAACTGTGTTAAGTTTGGGTCTTGGTTTTTTTTGTAATGTATGTGCAGAAAACGCAATTTCGTTCAGACCAAGCTGTTTGAATGACAATAAAAGGCATTCTATTCTATTCTATTCTATTCTATTTAAAAAAAAGCGAACCAAGCCTCCAGGACTTTGGTCCATTCCTCAAAAGTATAACCGGGTTCTAACCGTGGCACATTCCCAATTATTGTATTAGCCATGGTTACATTGTTGCTACGCAGGTACACAATGTTCCATCCTCTTATACAATATTCTCTGCAATGGACTTAATCCCTTTACAATATCACTGAGCAGTTATCCAGTAAATTCACAACCAATAATTTCTTATACTAATCGATTTAGACTAATATACCAATGTGATAATGTACTAATATAATAATTGGGAGGAGGACAAACTAATAATAATATACCAATATAATAATATACTATTGTCTTTGGTGCTGGATTTGAGGGGAGTGGAGAAGAGAGGGAGAGGGAAGAGACGGGTGGATGGGGGAGAGGAGAGGAGGGGAGAGAAGAGGGAAGGGGAGAGAAGAGCGGAGGGGAGGGGTGAGAAGAGATGTGAGGGGAGAGGAGAGGGAGAGGGAGCAGAGAGGTGGGGGTAGAGGAGAGTGGAAGGGAGGAGAGGGGAAGGGAAGTGAGGAGAAGAGGGGAGGATTGGAGAGTAGAGTAGACAATTTCTCTCCTACACAATATTTCAGTTATCTTTGCTGCTGGATTTGAGGGGTGGGGAGAGAGATTGTATTGTATTGTATTGTATATCTTTATTGTCATTTCCTGAGTATTCGCATACCCAGAGGAAGCAAAAAAACGTTCCTCAACCAGTGTCCATTTCAGTGTGCAGTAAAAAATAAATAGAAGTAAAAATACATATATCATGAACAAATTAACACTCTACTCTACTAAACATCAACAGGCGTTCCGATCGGCAGCGGCACGACAGTGGCTCTGCTGCAGTGTGTCCAGGTTGGTGGTTGGTGCACGATACTTTGGCAGGGTACAAAGTCCGTTTATCAGTCTTATAACCTGCGGGAAGAAGCTCAGGAGCATCCTGCTGGTTTTGCACCTAATGCTCCGGTACCTCTTCCCAGATGGCAGGATGGAGAATATGTGATGCGATGGGTGGTAGGGGTCTTTGATGATGGAGATGGCTCTGCTGATACATCTCTTCCTGTATATGTCCAGCAGGAAAGGGAGTGGAGCACCAATAATCCTGCTGGCGGTCTTCACAATCCTGTCTAGTTGGTGTCGTTCGTACGCCTTGCAGCTCCCGAACCAGGAAGTGATGCCGTAGGTCAATGTGCTCTCGATTGTCCCCCGATAAAAAGTTCGTAGGTGTGTAGTGGGGAGACCTGCTTTACGCAGTCTTCGGAGAGGGTGTAGTCGCTGCTGGGCTCTCTTGACCAGTGCTGTGGTGTTGGTCGTGGACGTCAGGTCATCTGACAGGTGGAGTCCTAGGAACTTCACGCTGTTGACCCTTTCCACATCAGCTCCATCGATGTGCAGAGGTGTATGGTGTTGTTTTCCCGCCCTCCTGAAGTCAACCACCATCTCCTTAGTTTTTCCCACGTTGAGAATGAGGTTGTGGGATTTGCACCATCCTGTGAGCAGCTCCACCTCCATCCTGTACGCCGACTCATCATTGTCACTGATGAGACCCACCACTGTTGTGTCATCAGCGAACTTGTTGATGAAGTTGTTGTTGAGTCTAGCAGTACAGTCGTGTGTTAGCAGACTAAACAGCAGGGGGCTTAGGACACAACCTTGGGGCGAGCCAGTGCTCACGGCTATGATTTTTGATGTCCTACTGCCCACCCTGACTCTCTGCTTCCGTTGCGATAGAAAGTTCAGGATCCAGTTACATGTGCCAGCATCAGCAATGGTGTGGAAGGGGGGAGAGGAGGGGATTGGAGAGGGGAGGAGAGGTGAGGGTATTGTAGTATTTGATGGGTAGTAACTCAATACAGATTCATATTGTCCCATGTCAGTAAAGGGGCTGTCCCACTGCGGTGACCTAATTGGCGAGTTTAGAAGTGTTTAGGAGAGTTTGAAAAAGTGTCATGTTTAAGACCTCCTTCAACTATGTAGAAGACCTCCTTCGACCTCTTCGACTATGTTGAAGACTATCTACGACTACCTTCGACTACCTTCGATTACCTTGGACTACAATCGATTACCTACGAATAACATTCCGACCTACTACGACCTACGTCGACGAAAGCTACGAGTAAAAAAATATATAGATTTTTTCCATGGCGACCTTTTTTTACTCGCGGGCATTTTTCAGCATGTTGAAAAATACGCCGCAACCTAGCTGAGGCCTCGAGCACGCGGGGACTATTCTCGAGCATGAAAGAGAGTTACAAAGTCCTCCTAGGACCTCGTGTCGACCATGCTGCGAGTATGAGTTGAGGGCAAACTCTTCTAAACTCGCCAATTAGGTCGCCGCATTGGGACAGCCCCCTAAGTCATATTTTATTCCAGCCAAGATTTCACCGGACTGATTCCCAGAAAATATACAAATAGGGGCGGAGCCCTCTTGTGATGACTGTAAGGACAGTCCTACACAGACACAACAGTTTGGAGGGAGAGGAGTGGAGAGGAGAGAAGAGGGGGGGAGAGAAGATGGGAGGGAGGAGGGGAGGAGAGAGGGGAGGAAAGGAAAGGAGAGGAGGGGAGAGGAGAGGGTATGGAAGGAGGGGAGGGGAGAGAAGAGGTGGGCAGGAAAGGAGAGGACAGGGGTATATTAGGCGATGAGGTGTGGAGAGGAGAGGGAAGGAAAGGAGAAGGGGGGGCGGGAGAGAGGAGAGGAAATTAAAGGAGAGGAGAAGTAAGGATGGGGAGGAGAGAGGGGAGGAGAGGAGAAGAATGGGGAGGAGAAGATAGGTGAGAAGAGGAGAGGTGAGAGGCGAGGTGAGGCAGAGAGGAGAGGGAGAGGGAGCAGAGAGGAGGGGAGAGGAGGAGAGGGTAAGGGAACCGATGAGGGGAGAGGAAAGGGGGGGGAGGAGACAATCTTTGGTGCTGGATTTCAGCGGTGCGGCAGAGGGGGGAGAGAGGTAGAAATGGGAGGAGAGGAGAGCAGTGGAGAGCCGAGGAGAAGAGAAACGAGGAGAGGAAATGAGGAGGGTGGAGAGGAGAGGGGTGGAGGGTAGAGGAGAGAGGAGGGGAGCAGTGGAGGGGACAGAAGGGTGGAGATGAGAGATGTGGGGGAGAGAAGAGCGGATGGAGAAATGAAGGGGAAGGGGAGTAAAGGAGAGGAGAGCAAAGGGGAGAACACGGGAGGAGAAGACGGGAGATGAGGAGAGGAGAGGAAAGGAGAGAGGAGGAGAGGAGAGGAGAGGGCAGAGGAGAGGAGGGGAGGGGAGAGGGGAGGAAACGGGAGGAGTGGAGCAGAGGGAGGAGAGGAGAGTAGTGAGGAGAGGAGAGGGCACAGTTGAGGTAAGTATAGCAGGAGAGGAGAGGTGCAGAGTGGAGGGGAGAGGTGAGATGATAGGAGAGGTGAGGGGAGGAGATGAGAGGGTAGGAGAGGAGATGAGGGAGTAGATGAGTGGATTAGATAAGTAGATGAGGAGGGGAGATGGGCGAGGAGGGTAACAGAGTAGGGGAGAGAAGGGTTGAGAGGTTAGATGAGGGGGAGAGAAGAGCAGAGGGTGGAAGGAAGGGAAAGGGGAGTAAAGGAGAGGCGAGGAGAGCGGAGCAGAGGGGAGGAGAGATGTGATGTATATGCAAATGTGCCTGTACCTCGTGACCTTCTAGAAGTGTCCGTTGGTTGTTCAAATTAAATTTTACTTACACAATGGCGGACGTGTATTCATTGTGCTAGTCACAACAGGGCCATACAGAGAACATTGCATGGTGTCAAAGTTAAAAAAACTAAAGAAAAGAATGGCAAGACTCAAGCCTCAGAGGCCATTCTCCATGCAAGGAAACTTGGCAAAGAATTATAAGGGCTGGATAAGGTCATTCCAGCTGTACGAGACGGCAACAGAACTGACGGGTAAGCCCGCCAAGATTTGGTGTGCAACATTTCTCCACGTGGCTGGACCAGCAGCTCAGGAGCTTTATGAGACCTTTCGGTTCACCCCTGAGGAAAGTGACAAAATACAACCGCTGAAGAATAAGTTTCAGACATACTGTGAACCAAAAAAGAACGTAACTGTCACAAGATACTTATTTAATACACGTAATCAGCGGCGAGGGGAGACCTTCTCCAGCTACCTGTCTGCAGTGAAGTCTTTAGCTAATGATAGCGAATTTGGCATTATCCATGACTCATTGCTGTGAGACAGAATTGTCTGCGGCATCACCAGCCAGCCACTCCGGGAAAAAGGACTACAATGCGATGATTTAACACTGGAAAAATGCAGTGATGTGTATGATCGTAGAAGCATCAGCCGAGCATGTGAAGCAGATTGTCCCAGCCGCCATCATCACCGAAGAGACAGTTGATTAAGTGAAACGGGACAGCGCCAGTCGGCCATGGGGCCGAGGCAGGGATTCGCGACCCAGACAGCCACAGACAGAAATCCGTGATTCGGGTAAGGATACCGTCTGCCGGTCATGCAACCGCAGGCATAAAGGCAACTACTGCCACGCTCAGTACATGAGATGTTATACCTGCGGAGAGATTGGACATCTTTCCAGATCCCCCGACCGCCCGGTAAATAGAGCACCCAACAGCCGCCCACGTCCACGAAACATGACCTGCTAATCAGACAAAAGGCCGGGGACTGGAGCCGTGACGTCCACGACATCGAGTTCCAGATGAACGCTTCACCGCTGCCTGAGCCAGTGGACGACGACGTTGATGTCTTCTACATTGACGCCTTGATTGACGCCGTCATTGTGTCAACGTGTGAATGGGGACAGATGTGCAGCATCAACAATGTGAACATTGAGTTCAAACTTGACTCTGGAGCTCAAGTGGACATCCTGCCTGAGCACTTGTTCAGCAAGATTGGTCTTGCCTTACTGAACATGAACGTGCCACTGAGGTCATACTCTGTACATACAATGAAACCTGTGGGGCAGGCAAAGGGGAACATCAAAGTAGGTAAGAAAGAGCATAGGGTGGTCTTCCAAATAGTGGAGGGGAAAGTGAAACCCATATTTGGGAAACTAACGTGTGAAAAGTTAGGGCTTCTTGTGCGAAAAGGAGGCGGTTGTTGGTGTGAGTGCGAGCCCATCATACACTGCGAGGATTATTGAGGAAACCCGCGAGATTTTCCAAGGGTTGGGAAGGCTAAAAAGACATGATTACACCATAGTGCTGCAAGGGACGTGCAACTTAAGCAAAACCCACCCCGACTTCCGGTGGCGTCATGTTAGACTAACAGACGTGCACCTAGCTCCTCTCCCGAAAAACTTCACGATTTATCGTGTAAAACGGGTCCAGAAATCGGGATTGTTTTTAAAAACCTTACCGGAGCTTCTGGTCATCGCGTTGATGACGTCATCGTTAAACGCGACGTTTTAAACGGTGGTTTGAAGCCCTTTAAATGAGTAAACTGTCTCCAGCTGTGAGCCCTCAGAGAGCAGTGAAAAAGCTGCTGAAAGACCAGAATAAGTCTGAAGCAGAAGTTACTTCTGAAGTTACCTCTGAAGTCTCTGAAGTGGCTGCAGAAATGGATACAAGATCTAAGAAAGACTTTGATGACTTGAAGAAATCAATGAAAAATTTGAAAGATGAGATTTCGGATAATATGAAGGAAGATAAGAAGGAAATGAAGGAAAATAGGATGGAAGATAAGAAGGAAATGAGGGAAAATACGGCAAAAATGATGGAAGGAATGGAGAAGATGATGAAGGATTTAAACGCTGGTAACCAGAAGAATATGATGGATTTACGGGACATTATGAATAAACGAATTGATTAGGTGAAAGATGGACTATCAGATAAAATGGATAAGATGGATGTAACTACTACGGATAAGTTCACGGTTGTGCTTGAAACAGTAGCTGCAAGTATGCACACAATTACGGAATTGGAGGAAAAACACGGCTCGAGTGGTTGAAGACATGGCGAAATTGAGGCAAGAAATATGAGCAAATGAGGCGAGAAAACGAACAAGCTTCACTACAGATGGTGACTCAACTGGAGAAAGTCTCAGCCAAATGCCTGGACCTGGAAGCTCGCTCTAGACGCCAGAATTTGAGAATTCTTGGTGTTTCAGAGGGGGCTGAAGGGGAGCAGGTACGTGAATTTGCCATGGGCTTGTTGAAACAACTGTTGAATCTTTCCAAGGAACCGAAAATCGAAGTGGCTCATCGTGTCCCAAGATTTAAACAAAGATCTGGTGCGGGAAAAGCTTATCCACGACATATTATTGTGAAATTTCGGGATACTGTAGAACTGGAATATGTTATGAGCAAAATCAAATACGGTGTACAACTGCGGATGGACAAGGACACTATTAAGATATTCAGGGACTACCCGTATGAAATTGTGCAAAAAAGAAACAAATTTGATAAGGTTAAAGATCTTTTAAGAGGGAGAGAAGGGATCAGATTTGGGGTTTTTTACCCCGCGAAAATGCGTATTTCCTTTAATGGTCTTGAAAAGTCATTTGTTAAGCCTGAATACGCATTCAAATATGTCCAAACTATCGTTGAAAAACAGAAATGAAAGGGAGTTTTGGCAGATCTGTACCAGTCTAAGCAATGCTTTGTCTGGGGATAGTTAGACTGTTATCTTTGGAATGTTGAATCAAGGACATTTTCTGTTCAAAACGTGTAAACAACTTAACAGTTGGAATATAAACCAGAAAATAATTGCTTATTGATTAAAATATTATAACCAATTGTAAGAAATTATCCTATTAACAACTTAACAAGTTATGTAGGTTAGATTAGAATACTAACAAAAACAAAAAGAAAAAATAATGAACTAACATACTAATATGAATTTTTAATAAATTGTAACCTTATCTATAAGTGGGAGGAGGGGATGAGAAACGAGCACCTGGCTTATGTCCAGGGGCACGTCTCGTTAACCCCTTCAACCAACAGTTGATTCTTATTGAAGTCAAAAATATTGGTTTAATAATTAAACTCCGATATATATATGTTTTAAGGAAATATCAGGGTAAAATTGTATTCTATATCTGAATGTGAGGCCTCGTTTTAATATTTTAATATGTTATGATTAACTAAGAGAGCGGAGCTATTTGTGTAACAACGCAATGGAAGTCAAAACAAGGTTTTTTCCCACCTACAGGTGGGACACTCGCTACAGTGCCGACTATATTAGACACTGTAGCCTCACTTTTTTAGTTTTTTTTTTACCACATAAAACCACTTGTTTGTGTTTTGTGTTTAGTGATAAGCGTAAAATGGACATACCAGCAAAATTTAATAATTCAAAAACTCCCCCAATACCTAAAGACCTGGGATAAGGACGCACCACAAGATTCAAAGGTACTATCATTATTCAAAATGCATGACACCACACAAAAGAACCTAGGAGGAATCTCATTTTGTAGTTGGAATATAATAGGTATTAACGAACCTATTAAAAGGGGTAAGATACTAGCTCAGCTGAAACTGTACAACTCTGACATTACCTTCCTACAAGAAACACACCTAAAACCTCAGGACCAAGTTAGACTGAGGGCGAAATGGATAGGTCAAACATACCATTCTTCATTTACTTCAAAATCTAGAGGCACGTCAATCATCATAAGAAAAGGTATACCATTTAAAGCAAATAATATTATAACAGATATAGAAGGGAGATACCTAATAGTTAATGGAGAAATCCATGACACTCCACTTACTTTGGTAAATATATATGCCCCTAACTTTGATAACCCCCACTTTTTCAATAACATTTTCAACATAATTGCAGAGTCAAACTATCAAAATGTTATAATAGGAGGAGACTTTAACTGTGTTTTAGACCCGTACTTAGATAAATCAAGTCAAAAACAGAGAGGGAATATGAAATCGAAAACTGGGGAACTCCTCAATACCTATATAAATAACACTAATATAGCAGATGTTTGGAGAATTGTTAATCCAACTGGCAGGGAATATTCGTTTTACTCAATGGTACATAAGACATACTCACGTATAGACTACTTTCTGCTGGATACAAAATTAATCCCCCAAACATCTAATGCAATATACCATACAAATTCAATTTCAGACCATTCCCCACTAACTTTCTTTTTAAAACTGGAAGGATTGTCTAAGAATAAATCGTTCTGGAGATTTAATTCTCAAATTTTAAAAGATCCACAAGCGAGTATATATTTAAAAGAACAAATGGAGGTCTTTTTTCAAACAAATGATACTTCAGATATATCGCCTACTTTATTTTGGGAATCTTTTAAAGCATACATTAGGGGTATTATAATTTCATATCAAGCTTTTCAAAATAAAAAGAATAAGAATGAACAAAGACAGTTAGAAGAACTTATTAGACAAATGGATATAGATAATGCTAAAGATCCATCAATAGATAAACATAATAAAATAATAATTTAAAAATTTAAATTAAATAAATTATTATCTGCCAAACTTATAAGACTTTTTCAAATTACAAAACAAGAGCACTTTGAATTTGGGGATAAACCGCATAAACTTTTGGCTCGCCAGCTAAAAAAACGAGAAAAGGAACATACTATACCAAAGATCAAATCAGATAAAGGGGAATTATTAACAACACCGAAGGATATTAATAAAAGATTTGCGCAATTTTACGAGAATTTGTATACATCTAAAACGAGAATTGATTCCGATAATATCACAAAGTTCATGGATACCTGTAATCTTCCAAAGTTAGAGCTGAAGGAACAAGAGGAACTGGGTGCACAAATCTCAATTAAGGAATTAGAAGATACAATAAACTCATTAAAGAATGGAAAAACTCCAGGCCCTGATGGATTTACTAATGAATTTTATAAAAGCTTTTATGATAAACTAATACCAAGATTACAAAAAATGTACCAATACGCTTTTAAAAAACGAATACTACCTGATACATTAGCGGAATCAACGATTACATTAATACCTAAGAAAAATAAAGATTTAGAAGAACCTGGTTCATATAGAGCTATAGCATTGTTAAACACAGATCAAAAAATATTAGCGAAAACATTAGCTACAAGATTAAGTAAATACATTAGTAAATTAATAAACCCAGATCAGACAGGGTTTATCCCTAAGAGATACTCTTCCAATAATATGAGACGTCTACTCAACATAATGCACTCACACAAATCTGAAGATCAAGAATTATCAATTATTTCGCTGGATGCTGAAAAAGCATTTGATCAAGTAGAATGGAATTATATGGATAAAGTATTACAAAAATTTCAACTGGGAGAGAATTTTATTTTATGGATTAAGTTACTATATAACAAACCTACAGCTAGAATACTAACTAATAACATATTATCCTCGAAATTTCAACTATCAAGGGGAAATAGACAAGGATGCTCATTATCACCACAGCTGTTTGCTCTCATTATTGAACCGCTAGCAGAAAAAATTAGAATACACCCTGATATTCATGGATATAATACTAAAGACTCATATAATAAAATATCTTTATACGCGGATGATATATTACTGTATATAACAAAACCTCAAATCACTATACCAAATATATTAAATTTAATTGAAGACTTTGGATCTTTTTCTGGATATAGAATAAATTGGAATAAAAGTGAAATTATGTCAATAAAACCGAAAGATTCAACACATCTTTTAAAATTCCCTTTTAAAAAAGCTACAGAAAAATTTAAATATTTGGGAGTCGAAATTACCAGAACATATCAAGGTATGTTCAGGGCAAATTTTGACCCTCTACTTAATAAATTAAATACACTAATTAAATTCTGGAAAACGCTTCCGATGTCTTTAATAGGCCGAATAAACGCAATAAAAATGATCTTTTTACCACAAATTTTATACCTATTTCAATCAATTCCTATATACTTACCTAAGAAGTTTTTTAAAAAACTCGACTCAGATATCACTAATTTTATATGGGACTATAAATCACATAGAATACAAAAAACTCATCTGAATAAACCTAAAGTATTGGGCGGTTTAGCACTACCTAATTTTATGTATTATTATTGGTCAGTAAATATTAAAAACATGATTCAACTGATGGATAACTCCGCCCAGCAAGTAGACTGGATTGTAATGGAGAAAGAGGATTGCTCCTCTAGAAACATTGGAGCGTTCCTCCCCTCTCCAATGAAACTGAATAACATAAATTATAATAAGAACCCAATTATTCATAGTACAATCCGTATTTGGAAACAAATAAAACAAAATTTAAAATTAAGAAATGTATCACTTTTATTACCTATAGTCAATAACCCTTCGTTTAGTCCTTCTATTATAGATAAAGCTTATACACAATGGGATAGACTAGGAATTAAAACGCTTGGTGACTTGTATGAAACTGGAAAATTACTTTCATTTCAACAATTACAAATAAAATATAAACTCGGAAATAATCAATATTTTAAATATTTTCAAATATGCGACTATTTGAAAAAATATACAAAAGATCATTATAATAACCCAGTAGATGTATTGGACGAGGCAATGCAGATAAAAGCGGAATCAGCAAACTTAATATCATATTTGTATAATATTATTTTTAATGTACAAATACCACCTACGGAGGGTATCAGAAGAGACTGGGAACAAGAGTTAGCTATTAAAATTTCAAAGGAAAGTTGGAATGAATACTTATTAAACGTGCATAAATGCTCGATTAATGTAAGACACACTTTAATACAATTTAAAATTTTACATAGATTATATTATTCGAAAACTAAAATTCATAAAATTTTCCCAAACGTATCATCTATTTGTGATAAATGTCAATCCCAAGAAGCTACTATAGCGCACTCATTCGTCTTCTGTACAAAAATTCAAAAATTTTGGAATGAAATTTTTGAAATCTTTACAAAGTTATTTAAAACAAGACTGATACCCAAAGCAGAATGGATTATCTTCGGAATAACGGAAGATGATCCAGAACTAAATGTGTTTCAAAAGAAATTAATGGACTATGGGTTAATAACTGGAAAAAATCTAATTCTAAAATTTTGGAAGAAGGCTCCAATACCAACTATAAATATGTGGATTTCAAATATGTTTGAAACACTACACCTAGAAGAGATAAGACTCCTCCTAGCAGGTAAACCAGATCACTTCCACCTGACGTGGTCTGCATTTATAGAATTATTACAAACATAGGGTGCAAAAGTACTTTAAAAAAAATAAAAAATTGAGGTCGGGTAAGGGGGGATGATAGTTGAAGAGTTGGTATGTCCTATTTACGTAATGCTCAAAAAAATATTTGTTTTTCTTTTTTTTCCTCTCTCTTTTTCTCTTTTTTTCCTAGGGCCTATTTCTTAACTCTTTTTCTTTTGTTTTTAATTTCGCTCTTATAGGGTCTTCGTCCTTTTTTGTTGTTACATTTTCTACACTTTTCTACACTTTCACTTTTTCCTTCACTTTCTTCTCTCTTTCAATCTTTTCCTTTTCTAGTGTAAAAAAAAATAATAATAAAGGGAGTACATTAATTGTAAGAAGATACAAATGACGAGTATTAATATATGTGGTTGTAATGTAATGTACTTCTAACAAATAAAAATTAAAAAAAAAAAAAAAAAAAGCAAAACCCACCCCCGCACTATCCCCTATAAGATCAGGGATAAGGTCAAAGCCGAATTAGAGCGCATGGAAAGCTTGGGAGTCATAAAGCCGGTGAGCCAACCGACAAATTGGCTGAATTCCGCCAAGTGGCGAAGTCCGCATATGCCTTGACCCACGTGACCTCAATGCGGCCATTTGTAGGAAGCATTTCCCGATGCCGACGTTCGAGAACATTGCAGCCCGTATGCCGAAGGCAGAATGGTTCTCGAGATTTTACGCTACAAGTGCGTACTGGCAGTTCCCACTGAGCGATGACAGCTCGCGTCTGACCACATCTAATACTCCCTTTGGGAGATACCGATACCTCGTGCTTCCATTTGGAATCTCATCCGCAAGTGAGATTTGGCAGCTGGCGATGCAGGAAGAGTTTTGCGATTTAGAATGGGTGGAGATAGTCCTTGACGACATTCTCGTTTGGGGTGTCAACGCAGCACAACATGTCGCAAGGGTGAAAGCCCTACTCGAACGGGTGAAAGAATCAGGCCTAAAGCTCAATCCCAGAAAGTCTGTAATGTGCTCAAACGAGATTGAATACGTGGGACACGTCATCTCGCAAGCAGGCGTGTCACCAAGCCCATCTCGTGTCAGCAGCATGCTACAAATGCCATACCCAACAAACAAGGCTGAAGTGCAAACGTTCTTGGGGATGGTGATATACATGGCCAAGTTTATTCCAAACCTTTCGGAGATTCGGAGATCACCGCCCCACTTAGACAGCTAACAGAAAAGGGAGTAGCGCGGCATTTGGTGCAGAAACACAGACAGGCAGTAGACCAGCTGAAGTCTCTACTCACATCGCCACCCGTACTCAAACTGTATGATGTGAACGCGCCCGTTTCAATTGCCACAGACCCTTCCAACAGCGGATTTGGAGCAGCCCTAATGCAAGACAAGAGACCTGTTGCCTACGCATCACGACGTGTGAACGCGGCCGACCGCAACTATGCGACCATAGAGAAGGAGTTGTGCTCCATATTGTACGCATGCAGAAGGTTTCATGACTTCATTGTCGTTCAGCGCAGAGTAATCTTTACTGACCACAAACCGTTAGTTGGCTTGCTCTCCAAGCCGCTACACAAACTAAGCCCCAGACTCCAGCGCATGTGAATGCACCTGCTACAGTACGACCTGGAGATACGGTGGAACCCGGGACGTGAAATGTTTGCCCCCCATGCCCTGATCTGGCTGCCCAGTGCAAACATGCCTGCGGAAGACCACATCACATTGCCGAACTTGATACATGCTGTAGATGCCATCCTACACATGAGAGACGAGCGCCTTGTGCAGTTCAAAGCTGAAACAGAAAAAGATGGAACCCTAACACTGTTGTGCGAGTGCATAACAAAGGGTGGCCTAGTAACAGGCGTGATCTGCCCTCAGACCTGATTACGTTTCATACCTACCATGATGAGCTGTTTAAAGTCGATGGATTAAGGGCCTGTCCCATCAGCATGCGACTGCATGCGGCAAGCGCGACCAAACCGGAAGCGGGGGCTGAGCGGGGGCAGCGCGGAGGTCGAGTGATCCCCGTACAGGGCCGGTTCGACCAGCATGCGGCTGCATGCGGTGAGCGCGACCAAACCGGAAGCGGGGGGCGCGCGGAGGTCGAGTGATTGACATGAAGTTCGACGAAGTCCGCGGGAAGTTCGCGCGTGACGTACGGCGTAAAGACGCTGCGTGCGGCGTCTGGACGGTGCATACAGCATCGAGGCGGTGCGTGCGGCGTCGAGGCGGTGCGTGCGGCCTCCATGCGGCAGCGGGCCGGCAGCCCTTCGCCGCACGGAATTATTGAACAATGACAGTTTTTTGGAACCCCGCGCGATGTCGGGACCAACTCCGCACAACTCCATGCGGCTCCCGCGATCGAAGTGAGATCGGCCCCGCAAGGCCGCACAGCTACCGCGACCATATGCAGTCGCATGTTCGTGGGACAGACCCTTTAGTCTTGAGGGAAAACCGAATTGTAGTCACCCAAAGCATGCAAAGGCAGATGCTGAACGCGCTACATGAATCACATCTGGGAGTAGTGAAACTGAAACAACGAGCCCGCAATTTATTTATGTGGCCTGGAATGAATGCACAGATTGAGGACACATTGGGAAATTGCTCGATATGCCAGGTGACCAGGAAAGCACAAGCAAGCGAGCCGCTCCAACCACACTTCATCCCCAGCAGACCTTGGTCTAAGGTCGGAGCAGATATCTTCCATCTGGATAGAGTTGACCATTTGCTTGTAGTAGACTATTACTCCAAGTACCCAGAAATAGTGCAACTGACAGACATGACGTCACATTCGGTGATACGTGAGATGACGGGCATGTTTGCCCGGAATGGCATTCCTGACTTGGTGATGACAGACAACGCGAGATAATTTGACTGTGCTTCTTCTTCTGTCGTATGTCTTTTAGACCTGCAGCTCCGTTGAGGCGAGCCAGGCCAACGTGTCATCGTCCAGGTCAATCAAACCTCGTTCACCATTCGGTAGCCGGTGTTTGGGGCAACGGGTGACTATGTGCACCACTGTCTTGACTGTGCAGAGTTTCGTAGGTTCCAGGATGACTGGGAATTTGCCCATGTCACCTCATGTCCCATATGTCCACAGAGCAACGGGCAGATAGAGCGCTGTGTGCAAACTATAAAAGGTATCATGAGGAAATTCAAACGCAGAGGCCGTGACCCGATATACGCCATCCTCGAATACCGCAACAACCCCTTGACGGGACAGGCGGCTATGCCCCCTTACTGTTACTGAACAGTAGAATGTTAAGAAGCATATTGCCATCGCCTCTATCGCTCTTACTGCCTCGTCATGTCCCTCCCATGGGACCACAACTGGCCGTCCTGCAAGAAAAACAGGCAGCATACTTCAATGAGAAGGCAAGCGCCGAGCCGCTGCCACGCCTGGAACAACAACAGCAGGTGTGGTTTCATGCCAAACCAACCGAATGGCAACGTGGTCAGATTGCAAGAGAAATCCGGTCCCCTCGGAGCTACGTCATCTCTACACCGACTGGCACTGAGTTCCGGAGAAAAAGGAAGGACATACGATCTGTGCATGAAACAGCTGAGCCATGCCCTGGCAACACGCAGCAGACGAGCGCGAACATTCCCACAAGCAGGAACCCCTCTCCCAGACGGAGCAAGTCTCCCAGACTCAAGATAACAATCACAGGCCGCATCACAAGGTTCTGTGGTGGGGGAATCGGATCAAAGTATGCCAAGCCACACTCGCACACAACAGAAATACAACACAGAACGAGTTTGAAATATGACTTGCACGAGAAGTGGGCGATTGTCAAAACCCCCAACTCGACTGGTTATGTAATATTGTTGGGCAATGATTTTATAGTTTTAAAGTATGAAGAGCATTGTGTTATTTGTGGTACTTTATGCACATTAAATTGATTAAAGGTTCAAGTTATGAGTTTTGATCCCAACGTTAAAGGGGGAGATGTGATGTAATTATAGGGAAGGGGAGATGTTATGTAATTAAAGTGAAGCGGGAGATGTGATGTATATGTAATATAAATGCCAGTGCCCCTTGAGGCCAAAAGCTGATGCTGGCAAATGCGCCTGTGCCGCGTGACTGAAGTCAGGTGACCTTCCAGAAGTTTCCGTTGGTTGTTCAGATTAAATCGCACTTATAAGATGGCGGACGTGTCTACATTGTGCTAGTCACAACAGGGCCTTACAGAGAACATTACAACTCTATCAGTACTACCCCACACTGTGTCACTCCATCAGTGCTACCACACATTGTGCCAATCTATCAGTACATCCCCAGTGGGTTACTCCATCGGTACTACCCCACAATATATTAGCACACCAGTATTGTAGCAGCCATTTAGCTTAAACTATACTATATAACTATAACCAATTACCTTTAAATTGTATCTGCCTGTAATTATAAGGGTGGGATTTATACGTAGTCTGAGGCGTTTTTGCGACTGGGATTATCGCGCAGACTTGCTAGTAGTTTCAGTTTAGTTTGAAGAAGCATGCGGGGAGGTCACCGCTTTCAACCATCCCCGAGTTTAACCACGAGTAAGATCAAAATGTATTTACACAAGAAGTTTGGATGAATATCTTACTGTTTTTACTACTACAATAAAGAAACTATTAATCAAGAGACTGTGTTTGGAAGATTTATATTTCGACGGCATTGAATGTCTCGTGGAGAGCTCGTGAATGCTTTTCAATTATCTCCTGTACCCCTGTCTTCAACCATAGTGACTAAAGGAAAGAATCCTTGAAACGATATGAAAATCTGTCATTATAAGTACTAGCCCAGATTATGTCACTCCACCAGTACTACCCAACAGTGTGTCACTCTATCATAGAGACATAGAAAATAAGTGCAGGAGGAGGCCATTCGGCACTTCAAGCCAGCACCGCCATTCATTGTGATCATGGCTGATCGTCCCCTATCAATAACCCATGCCTGCCTTTTCCCCGTATCCCTTGACTCCACTAGCCCCTAGTGTATCTAACTCTCTATTAAATCCATCCAGTGACTTGGCCACCACGGCCCTCTGTGGCAGGGAATTCCATAAATATTACTCCATCAGTGCTGCCATGCATTTGATCAGTTCATCAGTACTACTCCACAGTATCTCTCCATGAGTACTGCCCCACAGTGTGCCACTCTATCGGAACTACCTCACAAGTTATCACTACACCAGTACTGCCCCACAGTGTATCTCTCCATAGGTACCACGGCGAAGTATCTCACCCCATCAAGACTACCGTCACGTGTGTCACTCCACTAGTGCTACCATACATTTGATCACTTCATTAGTACTGCTGCACACTAGTGATACTACATGAGTACCGCCCCACAATGTGTCACTCCATCAGACATTCACCATAGCGTGTCACTCAATCTGTACTACCCTACAGTGTGTCCCTCCATAAATTCTCCCACTCAGTGTATCACTCCACCAGTACTGCCCTACAGTGTGTCATTCCATCTGTACTACCCCACAGTGTATTACTGCATCAGTTCTACCCCACCCCATGTGTCATTCCAAAAATACTACCTCTGGGTGTCTCTCCATCAGAACTTCACCAAAGTAAGTCACTCCATCAGCGCTACCCCACTGTTTTTGTGACTTCATCAGTACTACCCCTCAGTGTGTCACTCCATCAGAACTAGCTCATGTTACCACTCCATCAGTGCTACCCTACAGTGTGTCACTCCATCAGTACCACACCGAAGATTGTCATTCTATCATGAGTACACTACAGTGTATCACTCCACCAGTGCTGCCATGCATTTGATCACTTCATCAGTAATAGTCCGCAGTGTGTCACTCCATCAGCACTTCCCCACAGTTTATCACTCTATCAGCACTACCCTACAGTGTGTCAGTCCCAGTACGACCTCATAGTGTATCACACCATCAGTACCACCCCGACGTTTGTCTCTCCATCAGGACTACTCCACAGTGTGTCACTCCATCAGTGCTACCACAAATTGTCAGTCCATCAGTGAGGCTCCCCAGTGTGTCTACCCATCTGTAGTTCCACACATTGTATCAGTCCATCAGTAATAACCGGAAGTTTGTCACTCCATCAGAACTATCCTACAGTGTGCCATTCCATCAGCCCTGTCACACAGTGACAGTCCATCAGTACTATGCCATAATGTCACCCTGTCAGTTCTATCCCACAGTATGCCACTACATCAGTACTTGCACACAGTGCATCACTCTATCAGTATTACACTACAGTGTATCACTCCATCTGTACTACTCCACCGTGTCATTCCAATGGTACTACCCCACAATGTGTTAGTACATCAGTGCTTGCCCACAGTGTGACAATCCTTCCTTACCACCTTGGTGTGTCCCTCCATCAGTATTAGCACAGTGTGTCACTCCATCACTAGTACCACAGTGTCACTCCATCAGTACATCTCCACAGTATGTCACTCCATCAGTACTACCACAGTGTGCCCCTCCATCAGTACCACCACAGTGTGTCCCTCCATCAGTACCACCACAGTGTGTCCCTCCATCAGTACCACCACAGTGTGTCCCTCCATCAGTACCACCACAGTGTGTCCCTCCATCAGTACCACCACATTGTGTCCCTCCATCAGTACCACAGCAGTGTGCCACTGCGTCAGTACCACCACAGTGTGTCCCTCCATTAGTACCACCACAATGTGTCCCTCCATCAGTACCACCATAGTGTGTCACTCCATCAGTACCACCACAGTATTTCCCTCCATCAGTACCAGCTCAGTGTGCCCCTCCATCAGTACCACCACAGTGTGTCCCTCCATCGGTACCACCACAGTGTGTCACTCCATCAGTACCACCACAGTGTGTCACTCCATCAGTACCACCACAGTGTGTCCCTCCATCAGTACCACCACAGTGTGTTCCTCCATTAGTACCACCGCAATGTGTCCCTCCATCAGTACCACCATAGTGTGTCACTCCATCAGTACCACCACAGTATTTCCCTCCATCAGTACCAGCTCAGTGTGCCCCTCCATCAATACCACCACAATGTGCCCCTCCATCAGTACCACCACAGTGTCACACCATCAGTACCACCACAGTGTGTCCCTCCATCAGTACCACCGCAGTGTGTCCCTCCATCAGTACCTCCACAGTGTGCCCCTCCATCAGTACCACCACAGTGTGTCACTCCATCAGTACCACCATAGTGTGTCCCTCCATCAGTACCACCACAGTGTCACACCATCAATACCACCATAGTGTGTTACTCCATCAGTACCGCTACACAATGTGTCATTCCATCAGTACCACCACAGTGTGATACTCCATCAGCACTATCCAACTATTTTTGTGACTTCATCAGTACAAACCTTCAGTGTCACTCCATCAGATCTACTTCACATGTTATCACTCCATCAGTGCTACCCCACGGTGTGTTACTCGATCAGTAGCACTCCGACATCTGTCACTCCATCAGGACTACCCTACAAGTGTCACTCCATCAGTGCTGCCATACATTTGATCACTTTATCAGTACTACTCCGCAGAGTGTCAGCCCATCAGTACTTCCCCACATTGTATCACTCCATCAGCACCACCCCACTGTGTGTCTGTCCCAGTACGACCCCATAGTGTGTCACATCATCATTACTAGGCCGACGTTTGTTACTCGCCCGACGATTGTTACTCCACCAGGACTACTCCACAGTGTGTTATTCCATAAAGGCGACAACAAAGTGTGTCACTCCATCAGTTCTACCACAGTGTGTCACTCCATCAATACCATCACAGCGTGACCTCCATCAGTACCACCACAGTAGAACCTTCCTTCAGTATCACCCCTCCATCAGTACCACCAGTGTGTCACTTCATCAGTATCACCATAGTGTGCCACTCCATCAGGTCCACCACAGTGTGTCCCTCCATCAGTACCACCACAGCGTGATCCTCCATCAGTAACACCTCACAGAATGTCAGTCCATCTGTACTACCCACAGTGTGTCAGTCCATTAGTACAACACACAATGTCACATAATTAGTACTACACAAAATTGTATCACTATATCTGTACTACCCCACAGTGTTCACTCTATCAGTACTGCTCTACTGTGTGTCCCTCCATCTGTACCACCAAGTGTCCTTCCATCAGTACACAACAGTGTTTCACTCCATCAGTACCACACGAGTGCGCCCCTCCATCAGTACCACCACAGTGTGCCCCTCCATCAGTACCACCACAGTGTGTCCCTCCATCAGTACCACCACAGTGTTTCCCTCCATCAATACCACAGTGTGTCACTCCATCAGTACCACCACAGTGTGTCCCTCCATCAGTACCACAGTGTGTCCCTCCATCAGTACCACCACAGTGTGTCATTCCATCAGTACCACCACAGTGTGTCCCTCCATCAGTACCACCACAGTGTGTCCCTCCATCAGTACCACCACAGTGTGCCCCTCCATCAGTACCACCACAGTGTGTCATTCCATCAGTACCACCACAGTGTGTCCCTCCATCAGTACCACCACAGTGTGTCCCTCCATCAGTACCACCACAGTATGCCCCTCCATCAGTGCCACCACAGTGTGTCACTGCGTCAATTCTTCCCCATTTTTATCCCTCCATCAGTACCACCACAGTGTGTCCCTCCATCATACCACGACAATTTGTCACTGCGTTAATACGGCCCCATTTTTATCCCTCCGACAGTACTATTCCACTGTATGTCACTCCATCAGTGGACGGAGAGAAGGCAGCCCAGAGAGGGGGAATTGAGAGCGTAGGAGAGAGAGTAACAGTTCAGAGAGAGAGTGACATCAGTAAGGATGGAGGGTGAGAGAAAGAGAGGAGGGAGAGGTGCTGCAACATTCGCTGTTTTATTTAGGTTGAGGACAATTCTGAGGCGGCAATATTTCTGTTCTCTGAGTGTCGTGAGTCTTTGGGTCGTTCCTCCACAGAGGTGATGAAGGAAGGCAGAGAATGTTATTGTCCCATGGTATAGTCAGATCTATTCCAGGCGAGCAGGGAGTGAATGGTTCCCGGGGTCAGTCAGCGGGAGTGTAGGGTTGAGGTCACAGTCAGTGAAGCCGCGATCATATTGAGTGGTGAGGCAGAGTGGACGGATGGGGGAGCATTTTGGTCCGAGGTGATGTGTTGAACTAATTCCTCAACCTGTGGACAAAGGTCGCCCATTCCAGTCTACCTTCAAACTGGGCACCAGAAGCCCTGAGAGGGTCCTTGGAATTTGGCATTGCCTAGCTGAGTGAAACGGATTGAAGGAAATCAGACAAACAACATGAGGTGGAGAGTTGGATCTGATGGAGTTTGAAACAATATCCCCTTTGCTGGAACAATGCCGCCGCTCCCAATTTCCACCCCTCAGTATCTATCGCCACAATTCCCAGTCTTTGGAGTTTTTCTATCAATTCCCTGATTAAATCACAACCTGTCTCAGCAGGGATTTCAATCGGCTGATGTCATCTGTTTGTGAATCATTTCAAAAGCTCTATTTTTAAGCTCTGTTGAAACTTCACTGTCCCGGTGGAGACGGAAAATGGTATAAAATCCCCAGGAATGTTCTGTCCCAGCATTTCATTCCGAGACATTACCGGTAGCTCACGGGGACACGTCGCTGGGCAGAGAAAATGTGGAGAAACTGCGGGAATATTGGGGTGTGGAGAAAATCCTGTACGTGATCATTGCTGCCGTATGAGTCCCTGGTAATTGAGCAGAACAATTCAAGTTTTATAACTCCATCTGTGTTTTAACTGGTGTTGACCTGATTCTCATCATGTTACAAGTTCCCAACTGATGATCGTTGTACAAGAATATGTGAAGAATATCAATCCTCTCAGTGAAATATTTGTGAATTAACGCTGCCGTGATTTGTCTTATTTTCAGACAGCTGAAACTAAGCCTCTTTTTCTTTCACTGCTGCCGTCCGGGAGCCACTAGAATGTTGTTCTTGCCTTCAGTGGGACCTTGCCCAGAGTTGTCCCAGTGCTCTGGACAGGGAGGCAGGCAGGCAGCTCCCCGGGACGGTGTGACTGGGAGAGAGGGGTTCACATTGTGAAGTCCACTGTGTCTGAGTTATTGATCAGAGTCAACACCCGCTCCTGTGGACACTGTGTCTCACTGTGGAATCTGTCGGTCACAGTCGGATTCCACCCACCGCCTGTTGCTCAATAATTGGATCCATCTCCTGGACCAGTGGCCGCGGATCTACCGCCGTGTGTGTGTGTGTGTTGTTACTTCACCTGCACCATCTTGAGTCTGCTGAGATTAGCCGCTGTATGTCTAAACTAACCCGACTAACTCCCCCCCCCCTGTCTCTGTGCTTTTGTACATATACCCCACACCATCCATACATGGGGATAATAGGTTGCATTCCTGGCACCGTCTGGGTTTCGTGTGTGGGAAAGAACTGCTGATGCAGGTTTAAATCGAAGATAGACACAAAGTGCTAGAGTAACTCAGCGGGACGGGCAGCATCTCTGGAGAGAAGGAATGGGTGACGTTTCGGATGAAGACCCTTCTTCAGTCCCATTCCTTCTCTCCAGAGATGCTGCCTGTCCCGCTGAGTTACTCCGCTTTCTGCGTCGACCGTCTGGACCAGAAGGGGTGGACTCTCATTTGCAACAATTGGCCTCTGCTTCAGGAGGGAACTGTGAAGGGCACCTTGTGTGGGGAGGGAGAGAAAGAGGAATATCAGGGTTATTGGATATGGCGGCCATTGTAGTGCGTTCTTCCCCCAGCTTTACCTTTACCTTTAGAAAGGAGATGAGGAGGAGGGATTTCTTTAGACAGAGGGTGGTGAATCTATGGAATTCATTGCCGCAGACGGGGGTGGAAGCCAAGTCAATGAATAGTTTTAAGGCGGAGAGTGATAGATTCTTGATTAGTGTGGGTGTCGGTAGGTTACGGGGAGAAGGCAATAGAATGCGGTTGAGAGGGAAAAATAGATCGGCCATGATTGAATGGCGGAGTACACATGATGGGCCGAATGGCCTAATTCTGCTCCTACGAGCTGCACTCTTGTGTAAAGTGTTTAAGAATGAAATGCAGATGCTGGAAAATCGAAGGTAGACAAAAGTGCTGGAGAAACTCAGCGGGTGAGGCAGCATCTATGGAGCGAAGGAGGTCTGAAGAAGGGTTTCGGCCCGAAACGTTACCTGTTGCCTTCGTTCCATAGATGCTGCCTCACCTGCTGAGTTTCTCCAGCACTTTTGTCTACACTTGTGTAAAGTCCTTTCTGAGTAATTTCCCTTATCTGTGCTGAATGCTAACCTGGTTCTGGAAGGGCAGAGTTTGGGGATGATGCAATAGATGAAGTAGTTTGTATCAAGAAACCATTGGGATAACCTCAGTGGAAGCTTGAGAGAGATGAGTGGTGAGTGTGGAATTCTCTGTCTCAGAGAGCGAAGGAGGCAGGTTCTCTGGATGCTTTCATAAGAGAGTAGATAGGGCTCTTAAAAATAGCGGAGTCAGGGGATATGGGGAGAAGGCAGGAACGGGGTACTGATTGGGGATGATCAGCCATGATCACATTGAATGGCGATGCTGGCTCGAAGGGCCAAATGGCCTCCTCCTGCACCCGTTGTCTACTGAACTCACTGTGGAATGATTCCATTAACGGTGCCACTCTGCTGCCGGATTCCATGTTGTCCATGCCTTCCCTCTGGAAGTCTCCCTCCTCGTCCCCATCAGATGCCGAGTTCCCAGAGCCCTGGTTAAACGCGGCCGGCCGCTCACGGTTAAGTCTGTGAAAGCGGGCCCATCAGAGACTGTGATCCAGTTGTGCTGAAGACTCAGCCTCTTGTCGGTGGCTTTTCTGGACCTGTCCGTGGCCTTCACGGTACTAGGCCCCCACCCGACGTCTGTGGCTGCTGCTTGGGCTTGGCTGTGGGCTGCACAGCCCTGGATACAGCCCTGGGCTGACACCGTGCTTGGTGACCCTTACTGCCCCTGCTTGATTTACTCGCTCTTCCCTGAGCTATTGCTTCCCGTTCCTACCTTTTTTTCTTTTTGGCGGCAATTCAAAACCATTTGGCTTGGTGCTGTTCCACTTGTTTCCAAATACTACTTCTATTTTTAACTTTTGTTTTCGATTCTTCTTGCTGGCCTTGTTCTTATCTTCGTTCTTTCATCCTCGTCGCCAATTGTTGTGTTATCGGATGCTTTGAACAGTCTTGAATAAAGGCTCGGATGCGGGAGGAATCATACAAGCTTCTTTACTGCAGGACGCCACCTTGTCTTTTCTGCTCCTGCGGACTTGCCCCAGACATCACAAGACACCAATTACTTATCCTAATTATCCCATACCTAACACTCCTCCCCCTTTAACTTGGAGGCAGGTAATACTTTTCATTACAGTTTGACTTGACACCTCCCACTCGATCTTCCAATGGAACCACTTGGGAGATCGACGCTTTAAAGTCAAACTTTGAAGTCTAGGTTTGAACTTGGTCTCCTGATGCATTGATGTCTTGTTCTTCTACTGGAAGCAAGCCAACCAGCCGCCTAACATCCCTGTGAACAATCGTGGCTTCGATCCTCTCCTTCCCCTGAGTGGAATGCCTTGCCCTTTCTTTCAAAGCCTTTGTCAGAGGAATGGAGTAACTTGGAAATATCTATTTTCCCTTTCCTAATTAAGCCCTTTGTCCTGCTCTGCTGGACTCTGAATTTCTCCGTCCTCTGGTAGGCTGCTTTTTCTGGCTAATTTGTATGCTTCATCTTTTATTTTGATACTATCCTTTACCAACTCGATATCAGGGGTGAACCCAACAGCGTTTTTCTGCAGTAAATATGATTGGCACAGTTAATGGCCCTATAACTCCAAGACGTCAATAATCTATACCGTTTTGAATGGACATTAGCAGTAACAACACTACCCATCTCCTGAAAGAATGTACTGCTTTATATTTTTGGTGCTATCGCAGCACTCTGGAGTGAACCCATACAAGGATCCGTGTGCCAACTCAGACCGTAAGGCAGTCTAATCAGAACTGTCACGCATACATTAATTGTAACCTGCAACAGCTGATTTCCCGAGACACAGCCTGAATCAGCAAATTTACGTTCAGAAGGACCGTATATGGTTGTCGTATTCTTCCTGACAAACCCGGAATATAAGCTGCCTAGGCCAATCAGAGAGTAGGAAACCTAAAACGGGACTTCTATGACTTTATTGGAAAGACCCGACTGTCAAGGCAAAATATAAACCATTCCTGCTCCTTGTAGCGACAATGTATCTTAAGCCACTTTCACACCACATATTTTTTGCAACCTGGGCATAAGCGTGACAGCAACATATCGATATATGGTGTACCATTGAACCAGAAATTCATAAACACTGTGTGGTGCAACCCCATGTTTTGTTGTCATGATGTGTACTTGATAATACACCAGTGGCAAATGAGATTAGGCAAACCATTGCCGGATACTTTTATTATTACTTGATTGCACCCAAGTGACAACATATGCCTCCATCATAGTATATCAACCTGAAGTTGAACATGTAGATTATGCATCTACGCTCTGTCACTCTTAACCCATAGAATGCATGTGGGGTGTTATAGATAGTTAATACCAAGAACTGAAGAATTGGTGAAACATGCAAATCTCCTCCACCTCCAAACTGGAGATGACCTTCACAATTCCCCACGTTAGGGCCATTAGCATTATTTTGCAATAACTGCAACATGTACTCACCAACTACTGGAAGAATGCTGAATGCTGTTTTCCATCAGAGTGACTTTGGTAGATATAGCTAGTAATATCATCAGTGTATTAACAATGGCACTTTAGAAATTTGCCACTTGGTATGATGCCAAATCTCTCACTTGCACAGCTGAATCACAGCTATTATATTGCCAATTAGTTTCATGAATAGAGGCTGACTCTAACCACAAGGCTGTTACTGGTCTCTATAACTGCAATCTGTTATCCAGGGCAGTGTCATAGGCCAATTAACAGTTAACGGGAATTACAATGACCAACTCGACAAATTCCAACCTGCCTGGAATGTCATTCGTGTATGCAACGAACTGACAATCTTATCCACTTATAAGTGGTCTTCAGTTGTCCAGTGGACTGGCAAAATGCGTGGAGCCTCTGGCCCGCTGTCAAGCTGGCACTAGCTTCCGTGAACCGCTCCTGCCGAAGACGACGTGGGGTACGTTGCCGCCGAAACGAGGAAGCTTTGCTCGTTGTTGGCACTGGATAGGTCCAACAGCTTGTGCTTCGTCCTCCAAGGTTTACGTGTTTAATAGATCTTACCTGAGTCGCAGAATCAGCGGCTGTCTCAAAGCTTCCCCTGAGCGGCGTTCCCTTCATCATATTGGGATGGCATCCTTCTATTTGGTAACAACCGAAGTAAAATGTATAGAGGAGCTCAATCTCTTAAATAATTTGAGACTGACACTGCGGAATTTAGCAACATACCGCATAAAATTCCATCCATTAAAAGGCATAACAGTGCTATTTTTAACACCTTTGAGTTCGGTTAACCTAATGTTCCGATTGCCTTAATAATAACTGCCTTCTCGAATTACTCTGATGACCGCTGTAAATGGGACACGCTTAGAACATCAGTTGTTAATTAGCCATCTTTATAATGACGAGACCACGGCTGTTATAACTTTGTGCCTGCCTTTAACCACTGTGCTGGCCCTACTCCGTACCTGTCTTCCTGGCCATAGGACAATTCTGGCCCCAATTCTGGACCTGTGGTGAGACACAACTGTGCTCATATCACCAAGTTTTTAAAGGCAATCCTGGCCAAAACATGACCTTAACCCCAATTCTGTTGCCAGGATGGCACTTCTGACCCATGCCCTTCATCTGTTGGATATGCTGCAGAGCTCAACCTCCAAACGCGGCGTCAGATTTTGCAGACCCGGCATGCTCCCTCCTCCAAAAGAGAGGCATTAAGCAGCCCTGTTCTTGGCGCTGCTGGCGCTGGCCTCCCATAGGCCAACGCTGCCATTAGCCTAGGCATCAACATGAAGCAGCCCTGTTCCAAGGTGCTGCTGGCGCTGGCATTCCCATAGCCCAACGCTGCCATAGACTAGGCATTCATATTAAGCAGCCCTGTACCAAGGCGCTGCTGGCGCTGGCTCTCACATAGCCCAACGCTGCCGTAGACTAGGCATCCATGTTTAAGCAGCCCTGTTCCAAGGTGCTGCTGGCGCTGGCTTTCCCAATGCCCAACGCCGCCGTAGACTAGGCCTATGAATTAAACAGCCCTATCCCAAGGCGCTGCTGGCGCTGGCTCTCCCATAGACCAACAGATGAATGGCATGTAAATACAGTACTGACATAACTCTCTAGAGTGTGTGAATGGAGCTTCCTCTCCATTGAGACCTCCATCCTGCCAACCTTCTAACAACTTTATACCTAACTGGAGGGGACCCTCTATCCTGGGGACCACTGTGGTACTGAGACACCGTGCTTCTGGATTTCCTTTCCCCTGGGAACCGCGGCACCTGTATATATTTATGGAGGGGAAACCCTCCCAGCACTAGGGCTAACCGTTCTCAAACGGAGCCTCCAGAGGCAACCCACGTTGTCCTCAGCCCTAAGTCTTTAGACATATTTAGGCAGCAACCCTAACGCTGCTAGCCTAAAACACACACGGACACCGACTTCCCCAGCTACCCGAATTCGCGGTCGGCACCGGGGGTCTTCCCACAGCCCGTAGCTGTGTCCCTCGTCGGCTCCGCGAAACACCGCCAGGAAACCCGCTGCAACAGAGGTTCCTGTACCGGATTAAAAAAGGTAAGAAAACAAACATTACCTTTTACTTTCACTTTCCGCTGGCAGGAGCTCTGCGCCTGGCAGTCCGATGTTTCGCAATGCGAACGGCGATCTGACGCGCATGCGCACGGACGGGTTCTTCTTCCCGTAATCACTCACGTGACTCCGAAGTAAAAGGGAAACATGTAAGTAAGAATCTAACAGAAAATATTTTCTGTTAGCTTTGAACTGTGTCTTTATTAGTAAGAAACTTGATTACAATCTTTAAAATGCAAAATAATTCAGCTACCAAAAATTTGTGATTAAAACGGAGAATTCCGGTGATACCCTACAAGTCAGGCAGCATCTGTGTAGGACAAAACACAGCTCACACTTCAGGATGATAATCTTTCATCAACAAATGTTATAAAACATGCTGAGCATTTTCCATTATTAACTATTGTAGTCACTTACTACCAATTAATACCCACTGACAGCAGTTCCCTCTTCACTTGAAACCTCTCCTTCATAGGATCCAAAGTGAACGCCCCTGAGAAAAATCATTCCCTTCATTCCAGACGCCAAGACCAGCTCTACGGATTTTGGACGGGGCAATGCTGAGACCCTCTGGAAGAGTGTTCTAACTGAGTGATTGGAATTAACGACAAGGTCCTTCTTAAAGACAGGTGTGCCATGCAATAATTTGTAGAAATAGGTGAACATAAATCAACTTACATGAACATAACTTGTGGAGTACCTCAAGGGTCTGTGTTAGGTTCAAATATTTTCATAATATACATTAACGACATATGCAGAGTATCAAATATACTGAAATTGATTATATTTGCCGATGATACGAATATTTTTTGTCCCGGTGACAACTTGAAACAGCTTTTGGAGGTCATCACATCAGAAATGAATCAATTAAAACAGTGGTTTGATGTCAGCAAATTGTCTCTAAATTTAAGCAAAACATAGATTAAGCTATTTGGAAAACATAAAACAAACAATTACAATTGAAAATAGATATCATAAGTATAGAAAGAGTATATGATTTGAGAGGGGAACTTAATTTTAAAAAACCTCAAAGTCAGAACAACACTTAAAAGTATGTGCATAGCAATCTGTGGGGTGAATTTGTGGAATGGTTTGGAACAGGAGATAAAACTTAGCACAAACATAATTTATTTTAAAAAGATGTACAAAAACACTTTTTAAAAAGGATATTGGGATTTTGAGTGGGATATTTGTTTTACTCATTTTATTGGGAAGGATGATTAGAGGGTGATGGGTTGTATATATGACTAAGCGATACTGTATAGTATATGAGGGTTTTTTATTTTTTATTTTTTTCTCTTTTTTTTGTATGGCTTTGTAAATATTTGATTAGTGTATAAATGTAAATAATTTGGTGTACATATGAATATAGGTGTTTATAGCTGCTAAGTTTGTATAAGATAATTATAAGCAGTTGAATAAGGGGTGGGAATTAATAAGCTTTGGCTTATTCTTGTTCCTTTTCGGACACCTACGATTTCACTTATTTATAAATATTGTTTATGACACTTTATAAATATTATTGTATTTTTTTTTGTATGCTGTTTCACACTTGCTTTTTATTGTTTTATTCTGTTCGAAATAAATAATTTAATAAATATAAATAAATACATTCTTCAATGAAAAATGTCTTGCAGGATTCACCAACTAAAATGGAAAATACAAAGTAAGAACAAATCAGGGTGTTGGCGTTATTGATTAATGTTTAAAGAAAAATTAGTTCATGATCGAACACAATTCAGTGCTCTTGAATTGGATTGTTCCACTATTGCCTTGGCTACCAATGCACCGTGCAAAAAAAATAAATAAGCTAATTACATGTTTCAAGTCAGATAAGTGGTTAAACTGTAAAACATGGAAGTTAGTTACATAATATGCAACATATTCTATGAATTGAATTTAATTGACATGGTGGCAGTCAGAAGGTCATTATCTCATCTTAATTTTTGACTGTAATGTACAGGAGTCACTCATTTTGAGTTTCACTTTTACTAACAAAATGATCTGTTGCTCTTTTTTGATTCTTTTAACCAACACTATGTATTACTTAATTTCCTCAGTGGTTCTTCCCAAATATTTTATGACCTGTAATGAGACAATTTGGTGCAAACTGTGATTCGTAAGGACACAAATAAATTGTTTCTATTTCTTGATTATTTCCACCAGGATCGCCGTACGATCGTGGCCTCACCAACAGTCTGTCTTTTCATGTTTTTGTTATTTTTAGTGAGTTTTAACAGAATGTGTTAATGTTCCCTGGTTTGTTTTAGGCGGGGGGTGGGGGAGGGGGGGGGGAACACTTTGTCAATCTCCTACCTTGCCGGAGATGTGATTGTTTTCCGGATCATATCTGCGGTCACTCTGCGGCCTAACACCATGGAGCAGGACTGACTTTGAGCCCCACCACGGGGTGAAGGACTTGCCATCGGAGCCGATCCCTTGCCGGGGATCGACGCTCCAAATGCAGCCTGCAGATTTCACCATCAGAAAATACTAACTAAAATATTAGCGCACAGATTAAGTACAGTGATGAATAAATTAATACAGCCTGACCAAACAGGCTTTATTCAGAAACGGTATTCATATTATAATCTAAGAAGATTATTTAATATAATATATTCAAAGAGAATTATTAATGAAGATCTAGCAATAATCTCACTTGATGCTGAAAAAGCTTTTGATCAGGTGGAATGGCCCTACTTATTTTCGGTGATGGAAAAATTGCAGTTGGGCGAGAAATTCTGCACTTGGATAAAACTGTTATATACCAACCCTACGGATAGAATATTAACAAACCAAAGGTTATCATCTAAATTTAACCTATCTAGAGGTTGCAGACAAGGATGGCCGTTGTCTCCATTATTATTTGCGCTTGCTATTGAGCCACTCGCAGAAAGAGTTAGGACGCATCAGGAAATATATGGGTATAACACAAAGGATACAGTGAATAACACTTCTCTATACGCAGATGATGTATTCCAGAAATTAGTATTCCAAATTTATTAAAGCTAATAACCCAATTTGGTTAACTCTCTGGATACAGAATAAATTGGAATAAAAGTGAAATTATGCCAATAAGGGAACATAATAAACATATAATACAACAATTTCCGTTTAAAATAGTAAACGGAAAATTTAAATACCTAGGCATTTATGTCACTAAGACATATACAGCATTATTTAAAGCAAATTTCCCCCCATTACTGAATAAACTACATAAGAACATTCAGTATTGGAAAACACTTCCTATCTCAATGGTTGGTAAAATTAATGCCATAAAAATCATTTTCTTACCGCAAATATGATATCTTTTTCAAACAATTCCGATATAATTGTCAAATTTTGTTTTTAAGTTGGATTCCATTGTCAGTGATTTTATCTGGGATTATAAGGATCATAGGATAAGCAAAAAACATCTGTGCAAATGAAAAATAAATGGAGGCTTGGTTTTACCAAACTTTTTGTTTTATTTTTGGGCAGTTAACATTAAAAATATGAATTTTTGGTTGGAAGAAATAGATCAACAACCAGATTGGTTAAAAAATGGAAAAGGAAGATTGTTCACTTTTTGAAATCGGCTCGACACTATTTGCTACTTCTAAATTAAACAACAAAAAATATAGGGGAAATCCTATAACATATAGTGCTATGCGAATTTGGCAACAATTAAAAAATACATTAAAATTAGACAACTTATCACTTTTTCTTCCAATCGTGAATAATCCTTTGTTTGAGCCCTCATGGTTGGACAAAGGTTTCACACAATGGAAAAACTATGGAATTAAAAAGATGGGACAACTTTACAAGGAAGGCACTTTTCTTTCATTTCAGGAGTTGCAACAGACTTATGGACTTCAAGTAAATGATTTTTTCAGATATCTTCAACTTAGAGATTATGTAAAAGCAAATACTCAAAACTTTAGAATTAGAAATTCAGAAATTCTTGACGACTGTTGGAGTAAACATCCTAATACAGAAAAATTAATCTCTTACATATATAATATTTTATTAGACAGCGATATTCCATCGACGGACTTACATAGACAAACATGGGAAAATAATTAAATCAAATAATAACGAAAGATACTTGGGAAGAAAGTTTACAACTCATACATCAATGTTCATTAAATGCCAGACACTCTCTAATACAATTTAAAGTAATACACAGGTTACATTATTTTAAAACAAAATTAAATAAAATCTTCCCACATATCTCACCTATATGTGATAAATGTCAACATTTGGAAGCTAACTTATCTCATATGTTTGCAAATTGCATAAAAATTAAAAAATTCTGGGCAAATATTTTCAGACTAATATCTAAAGTGACCAGCACTCAATTGGACCCGGATCCAAAATTAATAATACTAGGAACATTAGAACTAAATCAAACATTTTCAACAACTCAAAGACACTTTATTGATTATAGTATAATAACTGGGAAAAAATTAATTCTAAAATTTTGGAAAGGCCCTATAACCCCCACAATTAAAATGTGGATTATAGAAATGACGGAGACCTTACACTTGGAAAGAATTAGACTTGTCCTGTTGGACAAACACGAACTATTTGTTGGAACATGGTCTCCCTTTATTGATTATCTAAAGGGTCAGAACGGTTCAGCACGAGAACCTGACGAGCACTCGAGCCAAGGAATAGATGAAATGTTATATTCTGAAATGTACGAATATACCTCGAATTAAGTTTTTTATCTTAGTAAGTTATTCCATTCTTCTGTATTATCTCTTTCTTTTTTGTTTTCTTTGTTTCCCTTTTTTTCTTTTCTTTTCTCACTTTTCTTTCTTTATTTCATGTATCTTTTTAGTTGTATTTAGTTTAAAAAAAGAAAAAAAAGGAAAAAGTATTGGAGACAATGTAATATTATTTGACAATATTATTAATTGAAAAATGTAAGACTGATAACGACTTTAATATGATATGTATTTACCTCCAATAAAAAATATTCTTAATAAAAAAAATTTAAAAAATGATTTCACCATCGAGGAGCTCACAGTCTCGGGTAGAGTCCGATATCGGGAAGCTCCAGTCGCAGAAGGTTTCGACCAGCCCTGACCCGGGGTCGGATCACCTGGCGCGGGGGAGCTGAGATTCTCCGCCATTGCAGGGGCTTGATCGCCCCGATGCGGAAGGCCCGACCACCGGCTACGGGAACCAAGAATACGCCATCAACGGAAGGCTCGTGGCCCCCGACGGCGGGAGAACAAAGAAGGGAAGAGATTGAATTTTTTTCGACTTCCATCACAGTGAGGAATGTGGAGGAGTCACTGTGATGGGTGTTTATGTTAAAATGTATTTTGTGTGTTCTGTTGCTTTTTACTCCTATGACTGCATGGCAAATGAAATTCCTCGTATGTTGCAAAACATACTTGGCTAATAAAATATGAATATGATCATTTCTTCCATCGTATTATTAACTGGGATACTCAACTAAATTACTAATAAAAGCAGTCACTGACTAGTGTGCAATATTTCAGTGATGTCTCACCTTTCATACTCTACTCTAAAAGGAAGTTTGATATTGTCCGCAAATGTAGGAAAATGTGGGAACAATTGACCCTCTTTCAACAATAAAAATATATTTGTGAACGTTAGTGTAGGATCCACTGAATCCCAGGACAGAAAGCAAAGAACAACCGATACTTAGCTGGGCCAGACACCACGTGTCACGTTTATTCCAGAATCCCCTTTTGTATACATTCTCAACAATCATAACCAGTGTGTAGATAAGGCCAATTACTGCCTCTGACCCTGGAGTTGTTATTGAGCTCTTGTGGCTGGGCATTTTCGTGAGACTGCTGGCGAGTCGCCAGCGGTGATACGCTGCATGCAGAACCAACGTGGGCGTGAAGGTGCCACATTAGCTCCTGACTCCAACAGCAGTGATGAACATTTTTCTAAAAAGCATTCATCTCGATCTGGTAGAAAATAAAATGCTAATGTAGCGCCACTCTGTTGATTCATAAATGCGTATTCTCACTTGTCCTTTATCCTGGGAATAATTTCTGTTCTTACCTTTATGACAGGTATTCGGTATTCTTGCCATTTTCATTCTTAAAAGGAGGCCTAAAGATTCTGACTCCTTAGGGGGAAAAAGTGCCACATCAGTGCTGCTTTGGAAAAATACAGACTGTATCTCAATAGTTTGGCAATTCTAGATATATCTAATGTATTTGTGTTAAAAATGGAAGCAGCATATCACAAAAGTAAAAATAAGGAAACGTAAATTTGCACTTCATATATATTTTTTGTGTGCAGAGATGCCCAATATATTTTATGACGAAGTGTAACTTAATTACAGATCTATGAACTTGAAATTGTACGAGGACCCAGGTACAAGACGAAATTGATCCAAAAATTGATAAGCAGGATTTTCATTTTCAGAGATTTGAGCAAAGATGACAAGTCACATAAACAGTGGAAGTAAGAAACTAAAGCTCAGAAGGCAACTACTTAGGATACAGGAAGATATTGATCAGTAAATGGGCAGAGTGATGGCAAATAGAATGTAATCTTGATAAGTGTGAGGTTGTGCACTTGGGAATGACTAATAAGGGTAGAACATACACAATGAATGTTGGGGCCTAGGGAGTATGGAGGAATAGGGAACTTTGGCTTACAATTCCTGAATGTGGCATCACAGGTAAATAAAGAGGTGAAGAAGGCACACAGGATACTAGTCTTCATTAGCTGGGGCAAAGATTGTAAGAGCAGGGAGGACATGGTACAGCTTTATTAAACATTGGTTAGGTTACAATCGGGGTACCTCTTCATTTTTTAAATATTTTCTTTTATTAGAAGTAAGTACAGTAATGTGGCACCAAGGTGCCTAATATATATTGGCATGTTACGTTTCATGTACAGCTTCGTATTTTTTTTATTTTTATAATAGAAGAGCGAAAGAGAGAATAGGTAATAAAAAAATAGAAAAATGTGTGATGTATGGTGTGTGAAAAGGAAAAGGGGGGAAAGAGTGAAATAAAAAAAAGGGAAAGAGAAAGATTAGAGAGTAGGAGATTATAGGAGATTATTAATTATATTGTTGACCATCCTTCACCCAGCCCTGAAACAGTTGGTTTCTACGATTTTGTTGCACCATATGCTTCCAAGAAGTCAATAAATGGAGACCAACTCGTTAAGAATTGGTCTGTTTTGTCTGTTACGAGGAATCGCATTTCTTCAAGATGTGCGGTGTCCAACATGTTTGAAATCCACATTTTAAACGTTGGTATGGGTGTATTTTTCCAAAATTTAAGTATACGTTTTTTTGCCATTATTAACCCATAATTAAAAAATGAATTTTGAAATGTATTTAATTTGTTCCCGTCTTCCGTTACTCCAAGTATAATCATTTCCGTGTTAGGCTCCATTTTTATCTTGAATAATTTTGTAAATATTTCAAAGATATCGCTCCAGAATTTATGAAGTTTTATGCAGGAAACAAAAGAGTGTGTTATAGTGGCATTTTGAGATAAACATCTATCACAAATGGGAGAAGTATTTGGATAAAATTTATTCAGTCTAGTTTTTGAATAATATAATCTATGTAGAATTATAAAATGAATTAAGTTATGTCTTACATTAATCGAACATTTGTGTATATATATCAAATACTTTTCCCATATTTCTTGCGTGATTTTTATCATTAATTCTCGTTCCCAATCTTCTCTAAGTGCCTCTGTCGATGGTAGTTCTATATCTAATATACTATTATATAAATATAATAATAATTTCTGTGAGTCAGCCTTAATATTCATTGCTTCTTCCAGTGGGTCTAAAGTTATAGTTTGATGTATTTGTATGTATTTCTTCATGAAGTCGCAGATCTGAAGGTATTTAAAATATTGGTTATTTTTCAACTTAAATTTTAATTGTAATTGTTGGAATGATAACATATTTCCCATTTCATACATATCGCCAATCCTTTTTAATTCCCATTCTTTCCCATTGGGTAAATTTCCACTTCATGAATAACACATTGGGAAAAATTATTACATTTACCAAGTCACCCACCACTCCAAAGATAAGTATAAAATCTCTCTTGCAACAGATTCCACAGGCTAACGGCCAAAATTGATTTGAATCAATTATATTTGAAAAACAATGACATATTTCAAACACATTTAAATTACGTTTTGGATTTTTTGTCAGAAGTTTAGGTGTCCAATCCTCATCTGAATCGCTAGATTCGCATACTTGGGTTTGATGGCTTCTGCTCCAATTTGTCATTAATTCTGGCTTTGGTACTTTCAATCCCGTGAAAAATATAACATGCTCATAATCTGTTATGGCCAACTTCATTAAACTTACCCTTGCAAAATATCTGTGGATACATCACTTTGCAATGTTATGATTATAACTATTTCCTTCAGAGTATTCATGCTATTATTCAATTGATCATGTCTACTTGACGAAGACAGCAAACAACCTTAAAATTATTTTTCAGATTTAAAGAAAAATCGACCAGCATGAAGAATATGATGGATGAGTATGTGTATGTTTCCAGGTCAGAAATCGCAATGACCAATCTTTCAGTTTCACTCATCTCTGTGGTAAGTGAAATTGATCAGAATCCGTCTTTCCACTCCTCCAGGTTTAAAGTAATAGACAATAGACAATAGGTGCAGGAGTAGGCCATACGGCCCTTCAAGCCTGCACCGCCATTCAATATGATCATGACTGATCGTCCACAATCAGTACCCCCGTTCTTGCCTTCTCCCTATATCCCCTGATTCCGCTATCTTCAAGAAACCTATCTAGCTCTTTCATGAAAGTTTCCAGAGAAACGGCTTCACCGCCCTCTGAGGCGGAGAATCCCACATAATTCTCTGTGTGAAAAAGTGTTTCCTCATCTCCGTTCTAAATGGATTACCCCTTATACTTAAACTGTGGCCCCTGGTTCTGGACTCCCCCAACATCGGGAACAAGTGTCCTGCCTCTAGCGTGTCCAAACCCTTAATAATCTTATGTTTCAATAAGATGCCCTCTCATCCTTCTAAATTCCAGTGGTTGGGTAAATGTATTGAATAATTAAAAACCAGGGCAATCCTCCTCTTCCTCAATGGGAACATTGACCTTTGTCCAATTTCTGATTTCAGGACTGTGACTAGTTGTAACTTGAAAAAGCATAACTGGGCCCCAATGTCTATGGGGGTGTGCTATCCATGGTCACCATCTTCTGAATGACATCAAGCTTTGGTATTGGTTGTAAAGTTAGACCAATTTGAGATAACTGATGGGAATACTTGAATGTTGTTAAAGCACCTCAACAAGAGGAAATAGTATTAGAAGCAAAACTGTACATATCCTGCTGCCAATAATCTGGGACTAATCACAAGTCTACTGGGTGTGCTCAGTTCATCAAAAGTGGCAATACAAATCTTACAGGTTGACACACATTGATTTCATAACGCATTAATATCTCAGGCAGGAGTTTATGTCTTGGGACCTTTCCAATTTTCCAATGACCAGTGTGTGTGCACATAAAAAATGAGGGCAGGAACAGATACAGCAACATTTAATTCTAAACATTATCATTCAGACATTTGTTTATTGATCCAAAGAATGAGGGCATCACAGGCAGAGCGGGCATTTCCTGTTCTTTGCATATTGCCCCTTGTGTGACATGGAGCAAAAAGTGGGGATTGTTGTGCTTCCATGCACCCGTTGTAGTCAACCGTTATGGTGTAGAGGCCACAGGTTTGGGATATAGAAGTCTTACCACAAAAACTCCAGTGCATTATGGAGAGAAATAACAGTGCATTTCAATGAATTGATTTCAGAGAACGAGATCACCAGGGATTCATGGCTGTGAGTGTTCAAGAAGAAGCCAATAGAAGTTATGTTATCAAAAAACAGGAATGTTCAATATCTTCAGATATATTGTCAATGTAAACCCATGGAGTGACCGAGTGGTGAAGCCATCGAGTGTGGCAGCCTCGCCAGCAGCTGTCAATCCTTTCACCCTTTTTGTTATTTTTAGTCTGTCAAAAAGTATCTTTTTTGGAGGTCTTTTACTCTTTTTATGTGGGGGGGGGTGGAAATAGGGGAAACCATTTCCCAGACACTTCATGTTAAATTATATAGTATTGTGTTCATTTCATTTTATTTGTGTGGCTGTATGGTTACTCAAATGTCACTGCACCAATTGGTGTATAATAATAATAATAATAATCATTTTATTTACTGGCGCCTTTCTAAAACCCAAGGACACCTTACAATGCATAGAATCACAACAAAACAAAAAAAACACATAATCGGAATAAATTAAATTAAAAAAATAATAATAAAAAAATAAAAAAAACACCACAGTACACAAATCAAGGACAGAATTCAATTTCAAAAGCACCAAAAGAAAATAAGAAACACAATTTGAGGAGAGAGCAGCGGCTACCAATTCGCGCCAGCGTCCACTCTCCCCTACGACCGCCATCTTGTACACGGACTGACAGGCACAGGCACAGCACACAAAATCATCCCCCCACAATGACCACCACTGTGGGGGAAGGCACAATGTCCAGTCCCCAACCCAGTTCTCCCCAGAGTCAGGCCCAATGAGGCCTCCACAGTTGCCTCTACGGAGGCCCGATGTTCCTGGCCGTCGTGAGAGTCCTCGGAGCGGCTGGAACATCCGGTTTCCCAGCGGAGTCCGTGGCACCTGAAGCCGACAGGGCCGCGCTGATTTGGAGCCACGAGGCTCCCGATGTTGGAGTCGGCGCCGCCGCCCGCAGCTGGTCGCTCCGCAGTCCCGCAGCCCGGAGGTGTTGAAGTCGGCGGTCCAGCCCACCGGAGCTCCAGCGCGTCGATCCAGCGCGGCGACCCAGGCAAGGCATCGCCCGCTACGCTCCCCGATAGCGCTCCAGCGCTGTGCCGCCACCGAAGCTGAAGGTGCTGGGCGGTCCCCGTCAGGAAACGGCGCTCCATGCCCGCTGGTAGGCCACGAGGACGGGTCGACGAGGCAGCCTGGAGAAAAAGCTGCCTCACCGACCAGGTAGGGACCTAGAAATAGTTTCCCCCTTACCTCCCCACATTAAAAGTCAAAAGACCCCAAACAAACAAAGAAATAAAAAACACTGAAACTAAAGAAACAGTGAATTTGACGGAAGGCGGCTGTTTAGCAGCCGTTCCTCCAAGATGGCGGCTCCCACATATTGTACGTGACAATCAATATAACTTGAACGTCACATGGAAGGATCTACCCAAGGACCTGTTCTCAGAAAGCACATATTCATTTAGTGTTCATGTGAGGAAAACAACTTATGTCAGCATGCATGAGAAAAGGGCAAAAACAGTATACAATATTTTGTACAAACCAATGGCGAGCATGGCTTCATAATTCCGCTTCACGTTCTTATAACGGCGCTTCTCCAAGTCAATTATTTCTTAAACTCTTCATTGGGAAAATAGCCAGCAATGTCGTCGAAATGGTCAGCATCCTGGAAAAACAAACATTGTACCTGATACACTTTGGTGCATAATCTGCAACCATCAGATATTAATTCAAAAATCTGATTTAAAAATATCCATTTTTATTTGATACAGGACAATTCCAGGATTAAAAAATCACAACTTAAATTAAAGGGTAACTTCTTCAGGATAGAAATGAGATATTTCTGCACTCAGAATATAATAGTTTTTTTTTCTAGGGTTGAAATCAGCTTTTAATTGCATTCCAGCAAGATCAAAACATGATTGATTCCAAGAAGTAACCTGCTGCAAAACCACTATTGTAAAAATGAATAAATTTCCACCTCCAACGTGACCCCACCACTCGCCTCATCTTCCCATCTCCCCCCTGTCTGCCTTCCGCATAGACCGCTCCCTCCGCAAATCCCTTGTCAATTCTTCCCTTCCCTTCCGCTCCACCCCTTCCCCGGCACTTTCCCTTGCAATCGCAAGAGATGCTACACCTGTCGTTTTACCTCCCCCTCGACTCCATTCAAGGACCCAAGCAGTTGTTCCAGGTGCGACAGAGGTTCACCTGCAACTCCTCCAACCTCATCTATTGCATCCGCTGCTCTAGATGTCAGCTGATCTATATCGGTGAGACCAAGCGTAGGCATGGCGATCGCTTCGCCGAACACCTCCGCTCGGTCCGCACTAACCAACCTGACCTCCTGGTGGCTCAGCACTTCAACTCCCCCTCACATTCCGTATCCGACCTCTCGGTCCTGGGCCTCCTCCACGGCCAGTGCGAGCGACACCGGAAATTGGAGGAACAGCACCTCATATGCCGCTTGGGGAGTCTGCATCCTGGTGGCAGGAACATTGAACTCACACAATTCTGTTAACCCTTGCTTTCTCCTCCCCTTCCCACCTCAGCCCTCGGGCTCCTCCTCCTCCTCCTTCCTTTCTTCTCCCTGCCTCTCCCCAAACCCCCTCCATCAGTCTGAAGAAGGGTTTCGGCCCGAAACGTTGCCTATTTCCTTCGCTCCATAGATGCTGCTGCACCCGCTGAGTTTCTCCAGCATTTTTGTGTACCTTAGATTTTCCAGCATCTGCAGTTCCTTCTTGAACAAATTGTCAGAGATATTCAGCAAGCCAGGCAGCATCTGTGGAGGTAGAAGCTGAGTGAATGTTTCAGGTTAATATTCTTTCCTCACAGCTGGGGAAAGTTGTCAGATGGAGACAAACTAGAAGGATGAGGGAGATGGTCTGAATGGCCTCAGTCCCAGATCAATATCAATGTCAGTGATCCACTCCAGAGCCCAGGAAACTAACTCATCCACTCCTCACTGACACCAATCTCTGGGGCTGTGATGGTATGAGAAGGAGCAGCAGCGTAGCAGCATCTGCCCCGTTCCCAGGCCCCGGAGGGGAGGACATTTATGCGGCATCTTCTGCCCGCTCGCTCTCCATGTCAAAGCTCCCTGGACTCTCACCTCTGAGCCCCACCTGCCTGTGTCCCACACATGGTCTCCACTGTCTCCTGCAGCAGCTCCTCCTGAGGGTCTGGCTTCCTGAGCTCACACACCCACTCCTCCTCACTTACACACCGACTAAACCCCTCGATCACTGAAGCGTTGCCTCGACGATACCTCACGACCAAACTGCTCCTCACGACCAGACCTCGACTCGCCTCGACTAAAGTCCACGTCACTGAAACTAAACTCGCGCCCGCCTCCAATAACGAACCGGCGCCTCATTCGTCGCTTTCACGTCTTGAAATTTCGGCACTTTGCGCGTGCTGAATTTTCGTCACTTCTCACGTTCTGAAATTTCGTCACATTTTGCATGCTGAATGAAGGATCGTCGCTTTTTATGACCTGAAAATTTGTTGCTTTTTGTTTCCTGAACTTTTGTCGCTTTTCGCATGCTGAATTTTCGTCGATTTTATAATGCTGAAATTTCATCGCTTTTGACGTCCTGAAATTTAGTCACTTTTCGCGTGCTGAATTTTCGTTGCTTTTTGCATGCTGAATTTTCGTCGCTTTTTGCGTTCTGAAATGTCGTCACTTTTTTGCATGCTGAAATTTCGTCCCATTTCACGTCCTGAAGTTTTGTCGCTTTTCACGTCCTGAACGTTTGTCGCTTTTTGCATCCTCAATTTACATCGCTTTTGGCATTTTAAATTTTCGTCGCCTTTCACGTCCTGAAGGTATGTCGCTTTTCACGTCCTGAAAGTTCGTCGCTTTTCACGTGCTGAATTGTTGTCACTTTTCGTGTCCTGAAAGTTTGTCACTTTTTGTGTCCTGAAATTTTGTTGCTTCATGCGACCTGAATTTTGTCGCTTTTCGCATCTTGAATTTACATTGCTTTTGGCATTTTTAATTTTCCTTGCCTTTCACGTCCTGAAGGTTCGCCACTTTTCGCGTGCTGAATTTTCGTCGCTTTTCTCATCGGGAACTTTCATCGCTTTAATATGCTGACATTTCGTCACTTTTCACGTCCTGAAATGTCGTCACTTTTTGCTTGCTGAATGTTCGTCGCTATTCGCGTGCTGAATTTTCGTCGCTTCTCACGTTCTGAAATTTCGTCCCTTTTTGCATGTTGAATTTTCGTCGCTTTTCACGTCCTGAAGGTTCGTCGCTTTTCACGGGCTGAATTATTGTCGCTTTTCGTGTCCTGAAACATAGACACATAGAAAATAGGTGCAGGAGTAGCTCATTCGGCCTTCGAGTGTGCACCGCCATTCGATATGATCATGGCTGATAATCCAACTCAGTATCCCATCCCTGCCTTCTTTCCATACCCCCTGATCCCTTTAGCCGCAAGGGCCACATCTAACTCCCTCTTAAATATAGCCAATGAACTGGCCTCAACTACAATCTGTGGCAGAGAATTCCACAGATTCACCACTCTCTGTGTAAAAAATGATTTTCTCACCTCGGTTCTAAAATACTTCTCTCTTATCCTTAAACTGTGACCCCCTAGTTCTGGACTTCCACAACATCTGGAATAATCTTCTTGCATCTAGCCTGTCCAACCACTTAAGAATTTTGTTAGTTTCTATTTGATCCCCCCTCAATCTTCTAAATTCTAGCGTGTACAAGCCGAGTCTATCCAGTCTCTCTTCATATGAAAGTCCTGCCATCCCAGGAATCAGTCTGGTGAACCTTCTCTGTACTCCCTCTATGGCAATAATGTCTTTCCTTAGATTAGGAGACCAAAACTGTACGCAATACTGCTGGTGTGGTCTCACCAAGACCCTGTACAACTGCAGTAGAACCTCCCTGCTCTTATACTCAAATCCTTGTGCTATGAATGCTAACATACCGTTTGCTTTTTTCACTGCCCGTTGCACCTGCATGCCTACTTTCAAGGACTGGTGTACCATGACACCCATGTCGCGTTGCATCTCCCCTTTTCCTAATCGGCCACCAATCAGATAACCGTCCGGAGCGATTCTAATGGCCGCGGGACTTGCTAGCGCTACCGGGGCTCCAACATCCAGACACGGAGGGCGGCCTTGCATCGCCCGGCGCAGCTTTAATGGCCGCGGGACTTATTTTCCATCGCCCGCCGGGGGCTCTGACTCTGACATTGGGAGGAGAATGGGGAGTGCAGGGGAGAGATAAGACTTTGCCTTCCATCACAGCGAGGAGGAGATTCGCTGTGATGGATGTTTGTGTAAATTGTGTTGTGTCTTGGTTCTTTTTACTTGTTTGTATGACTGCAGAAACCAAATTTCTGCTATTTCCGGCAGATTATTTATGTCTTCCTAAGTGAAGACAGAACCAAAGTAGTTATTCAATTGGTCTGCCATGTCCTTGTTCCCCAAGATCAATTCGCCTGTTTCTGACTGCAAGGGACCTACATTTGTTTTAACTAATCGTTTCCTTTTCCTCTTCACATATCTATAAAAACTTTAGGATTCAGTTTTTATGTTCCCTGCCAGTTTTCTTTCATAATCTATTTTCCCTTTCCTAATTAAGCCTTTTGTCCTCCTCTGCTGGACACTGAATTAACTCTCAGTCCTCCCACTCCTCTACCAGTTCCTTTTTCTGTCTAATTTGTATGCTTCGTCTTTTGTTTTGATACTATACCTGATTTCCCTTGTTATCCACGGATGCACTACCTTGCCGATTTATTCTTTTGCCAAACTGGGATGAACAATTGTTGTAGTTCATCCATGCAGTTTTTAAATGCCTTCCAATGCATAACCACCGTCAACCCTTTAAGAATCATTTGCCATCATTTCTGTCTATCCCTCCTGAATATTGAATATCCCTGGATGTTCAGCTCCCAGCCTTGGTCACCCTGGAGCCATGTCTCCGTGGTCCCAACTATATCATATTCATTAATATCTATCTGCACATTCAACATCCACCTTATTACGAATGCTCCTTGCATTACGATACAAACCCTTCAGGCTTGTTTTTACAACACACTTACCCTTTATACAATTATGTTGAAAAGTGGCCCTTTTTGATTTTTGCCCTGGATTTGTCTGCCTGCCACTTTTACTTTTCACCTTGCTACCTATTGGTTCTACCCTCATTTTACACCCTCTGCCTCTCTGCTCTTGCACCCATTCCCCTGCCACATTGACTGAATGTTTGTCACTTTTCGCGTGCTGAATATTCGTCGCCTTTTGCGTCCTGAAGGTTCGTCACTTTTCGTGTGCCGAAAAATTCTCGCTTTTGTGTCATGAAATGTTGTCGCTTCATGTTCTGAAACATAGAAACATAGAAAGTAGGTGCAGGAGTAGCCCATTCGGCCTTCGAGTGTGCACCGCCATTCGATATGATCATGGCTGATAATAGTAAGATTAAACGAGAACTTACTTAAGTTTGAAGTTTGATCTTTATTTTATGAGGAGTTACGTAGGTGATTACGTGAAGAAGCCCGTCAGTGCGCCTGCGCGTCAATCTTCAAAGCAGCGGTGTGAAATCACAAAAAACAAGAACCGAAGTAATATAGTCTCATACTAAAACGAGTAATACAAGAACTTCCATCTGACCTTTATGATAGAGGGTAGGGTCGTGGCGGGCACGTAATCACCTACGTAACTCCTCATAAAATAAAGATCAAACTTCAAACTTAGGTAAGTTCTCGTTTAATCTTACTATTTTACTTCTGAGTCACGTGAGTGACTACGTGAAGATTTTAAAGCTTTGTGATTTCATGCCGTGGATCAATCCCGGCTTCTCACTGCATAGATTGACTCGGAACGAGAATAATCAATCATGCATTCATAATAACATTTGTACCACAAATGCAGTAATTCATTTCAAGAATGAAATGAATCAGATCCCCTTTAAACCAGAGGAATTTACACAGAACTTAAAATAGTTTCTGCAAACAACCCCGCATTAACAATAGGCCGATGGTAAAAATGTTGAAACATCAACTCATTGGACCACCCGGCGGCTGCGAGTATATGGTCGACGGGGCCGTCTTTTGCCCTGGCCGCCGACATTTCTGCTGCCCTACACGAGGGAGACGTAAAAACATAAGTGTTAATACCAGCAGCTGTTAAGACTTCTTTTATCCATCTGGAAATAGTCTGTATTGAAACTCGCTTGTGTGGTTTCTTGTGTGTGATCAAAAACCCAGTTTCCGTATTCTCAAATTCTTTGTGACCTCAATGTATTGTAATAAATATGTCTTAATACAAAGACATGGATCATTTGGATATGCTGCCAGCATAATTTTAAATCCTGTCACACCTGGCCTAATTTGCTTTATTAGGTCATAGATATAGAATGTAACCTTGTCTTCAGTTACTTCCACACTGTCTATTTGTAATTTTCCAAGTGTTTGCTCTCGTTGTGCTGTCACTCATGCCATAAACATGAATACTTTCATACTGAGCTTGACCAAAGGTAAAGACACACTTGATAACCATCACGAAGTAGTTTCAGTACCACACTTACATCCCAGATTGTCACGTACCTAGGTTTCGGTGGTTTGGAATTAAAGATTCCTTTCATTAGTCTGGAAACAATTGGGTGTGACCCAATTGAGTTTCTTTCTGAATCCAGAACCAAATATGAGGACAATGCACTTCTGGCTGAATTAATTGCACTACAACTCAGACCTTCATCATAATAAAGTTTTGACAGAAATTCTAAACATTTGAAATATCTGCAGTACTTTATTGCACATTCTTTTGTACCCAGAACTTTTCCCATTTCTTAATATAAGAAAGGTACTGTTTTTGAGTGCTCTTCCTCCAGGCTGCCGTAAGCATGTCCACAGTATGCTCAGACAGTCCTCGTCCCAGAAAAGGCATTCTTAAAACCTGCAAATCAACAAATCCAAACGATCATATAATGGATGTTGTTCCCCTGTACAGGGAGCAGCAATAAATTACTCTTTTTTGGGACTTTCATCAACATTTGTGTTGTTAATTCTAATATCAACGGATACCATGGCTGTGTAGGCCAATCTGGTACTACCAATACCCTTGAAGCAGCATCTTGCCTGATTTTAAGCAAACATTGGCTTATGAGGCAGAAAGGTGGAAATATATATGAAAACATACCACCCCAATGTAGCGAGAAAGCATCAATCGCCACTGCTCCTGGATCTGGTTTCCATGAGACATATCTCGATAGCTGATGATTCAAGTCGATGTCGGTCATTCCAAATCTGATGACTATATCATTGAATACCTTTTGATTCAACATCCATTCTTTATTATCATGGAACTTTTCGTGACCTGGTGTCTGCTATCGTTCATTCTACCTGGTAGATAGATAGCTGAAATCCAAATGTTCTTTTCAATACACCAAGCCCAAAGTTGATTAACCATTTTGTCACAAGACACCGACTTAATTCCATATCATTAATATAAACAACTACTGTTGTGTTATCAATGTGAACTTGAACATGCTTATTAGTTGTGTTAGAACAATAAGCTTGGAGCCCATAGAAACATCCTAGAAGCTCCAAATAGTTAATTCCCCATGTCTGCAGTAACAATGACTCTTCCTGATTCCATCTGCCTCCTTAGCTAGACGTTAAGTCAGTTGCACCCCATCCTGGTGCACTGGCATCAGTTTGTAATATCATGGAAGGTTGTTCAATCAGCACTTTGCTGGAACTGCTTGAGACATGTAGAATCCACCACTGCAGACCAGAAACAGCATTTGTTGTTAGTTGCATGGTTCTATCAAAATGACCAACATGCATTCTCGGTGCCTGTTCTTTAAGTCTCTGCAGCTGTTGATAATGTAATGGTCCAAATTGGACTGCTGGGAATGCTGCTACTAATTTTCCCAGTACACGAGCCACCTGTCTAATTGAAGGTTTTTGCTCGTTTAGGAGATTACTGCAATCTTTAATCAAATCCACCCTTTTCCCTGGGCAAAGTGATATTCATTTGGACTGAATCAATTGTGAACCCCAAATAATTAATAGAGGTACATGGTGTTACCCTAGATTTCTGTGGATGAATTAGAAACCCCAACTTTTCAAAAGTTGATTTCACAACTGCAACAGATACTTCTGTTGACTGTTTTGTCTTTCCTATAATCAAGACATCATCCAAATATGCCATTAGTACATGCCCCTGGCCACTCAGCAAGCCCAGAATTGGTTTTAACAATTTTTGTGAATATTCTGAGTGCAGATATTAACCAATTAGGCAGAGCTTTGAACTGCCACAACTGGTTCATCCATTTAAATTTAAGATACTTCCTATCTTGTGAATGAACAGACACTGAATAATATGCATCTTTCAAGTCTATAGTTGCCATATAACATGCTTCTGAAATAAGCTGTTTGGCACTCACAAATGTTTCCATTTTAAAATGTCTAAATTGCACAAAAGGATTCAGATTTATCAAATCTACAAGAATCCTACATCCTCCATCCTTTTTTGATCGAGGGAATATTTTTGACACAAATTGGTGACTTTGGTAGACTGATTTTTCAATAACCCCTTTTAAAAAAAAAAATTATATAGGGTTTCAATTGCAACCTGAACCTCCATCACTTCTTTTTGTACAAAGTGCAGAGTTCGGCTAGGAACATGCTGAACAGGCAAATCATAATTTGGATTGAATTCAATTCGAAATCCTTGTATATTATTCAGGATTACCACATCTGAAGTAATTTTCTTCCAATTATTATAGAAGAAATGTAACCTGCCTCCAACTTTTGGACTTAATCCAGTTAGTATGTTCCCATGAGAACCAGGTCCACCTACCTCTTGAGTCATTTCAGTACCCTGAGATTCCTGGGTTCTCCCGGAAGCACGCCCACTGGTTCTTGCTCCCGCTGCAGGCCGCCAACTACGTCCCTGCGTTGATGAGCGACTTGGTCCAGGATCCGTATGACGTCTGAAAGGATACTTCCTCTTTACAGACTTCACAACCATTGATGTCTTCATCAATCCTGTTTTCGCTTCATCTTCCAACTCTTTAATACGTCTCCCGAGATCTCTCCAAAGAGTAAGTTGGGTAATTTGTATATTACTTGGTTTGCAGAGTGCTGCGAATTTCGGATTCATAGTAGACCGTATAGCACTTCTCGAAGTGGGTGCTGCATAGCAACCCCAGTGCTTGCTGATGCAACTTCGTAATCTTTTGGTTGTTACCTGCTATTCTGGTAAAAGCAGTTATTCCAGAACCCAGCAGCTTTAATATTCTCTGCAACTGATTCCAGATACTCTTGCAGTCTCAACCATTTCATGCTGTTCCAGCTAATGGTAAACCAAGTAATTTATTAAGGAGGCCAGTTCTTCCTAATGGCTCTCCTGACCCTGACGGGGCAGCGAATCCTACTACCAGGGTTGGAACATCTGGCAGCTACCTTTCATCGCCTTGTACAGCCTCACCGTCAGAGTCGGGGTCTGAAATCTCATGACCCGTAGCACGCTCCTCATTCCTGAGGGTGCATTCCATCAGCCCTGAGCCAGGTGCTGTTAAGCTGCTCCTGCAGCTTGGATTACAGTACACTCCTTCCTGAGTGAACTTTTGCTCCAACAACCTATGAAAAAGGCTTCTATTTGGGCAATACGCTCGAAAGCAGTATCTAGCCCTGTACCAGGAGCTGTTTGAGCTGTTTCCAGCAGCTTGGCTTTCAGAACACTCCTCACTGAGTGAACGTTGCTCCAACAGCCTGTGTAAAAGGCTTTATATTTGGGCAATACGCTCTAAAGCAGTATCTAGCCCTGGAGCTTCTTCATTGCCTGGGACTCCCTCCGTTGGGATTTAAACTTTGTCTTTTGCCCGACAGGCACTGACTGTGTTTTCACCAGCCCCAGGTCCACAGTCGCTATGCTCACCGCTGGCGACTGTACCAGGGTTTAGAGGCGGTTGGTCTCTAACCGCGGACTCCCGACTTTCCCGACTTCTGTCGGCTATGTCGCTCGCGTCTTCCCCCTGTCCGTTTTTTTCCCATGGCGTCTGTGGAAAAAATCGCCATAGACCCACAGTAAACGGACCTGGAAAACCTGTAAAAAAGTTTTTACTTACCTTGTAGTTGAAAAACTACAAACCACTCGAGGAGCACTGCTCCTCACGTCCGTTTGCGTCAAGGCGTCTGACGTAATGACGCGCAGGCGCACGGACGGGCTTCTTCACGTAGTCACTCACGTGACTCCGAAGTAAAATCCAACTCAGTATCCCATCCCTGCCTTCTTTCCATACCCCCTGATCCCTTTAGCCGCAAGGGCCACATCTAACTCCCTCTTAAATATAGCCAATGAACTGGCCTCAACTACCTTCTGTGGCAGAGAATTCCACAGATTCACCACTCTCTGTGTAAAAAATGATTTTCTCACTTCGGTTCTAACAGACTTCTCTCTTATCCTTAAACTGTGACCCCTAGTTCTGGACTTCCACAACATCATGCGTCCTGAAATTTTGTCGCTTTTCGCATCTTGAATTTACCTCGCTTTTGGCATTTTGAATTTTCCTCGCCTTTCACGTCCTGAAGGTTCGTCTCTTTCCGCTTGCTGAATTTTCATCACTTTTCGCATGGTGGATTTTAGTCGTCTTTAGGATGCAGAAATTTCGTCGCTTTTCACGTCATGAAATTTTCGTCACTTTTTGCATGCTGAATATTCAGTCGCTTTTTGCATCCCGAAGGTTCGTCACTTTTCGTGCCAGAATTTTGTTGCTTATTGTGTCCTGAAATGTTGTCGCTTCATGCGTCCTGAACTTTTGCGTCCGGAAGGTTCGTCACATTTCGCGTGCTGAATTTTCGTCACTTTTCGTCTGGTGATTTTTCTTCAATTTTAGTATGCTGAAATTTCGGCGCATTTCACGTCCTGAAATTTCGTCACGTTTCACGTGCTGAATTTTTGTCGCTTTACACGTGCTGAATTTTCGTCGCTTCTCACGTTCTGAAATTTTGTCCCTTTTCACGTGCTCAATTTTCGTCGCTATGCGCATAGGGAATTTTCGTCGTTTTAGTATGCTGAAATTTCGTCGCTTTTCACGTCATGAAATTTCGTCACTTTTCGAGTGCCGACTTTTCGTCGCTTTTCACGTGCTGAATTTTCGTCACTTCACACGTTATGAAATTTTGTCACATTTTGCGTGCTGAATTTTCGTCGCTTTTCACATCCTGAATGTTCGTCGCTTTTCACATGCTGAATTGTTGTCGCTTTTCGTGTCCTTAAAGTTCGTCACTTTTCCAATGCTGAATTTTCGTCGCTTTTCGTGTCCTGAAGGATCGTCGCTTTTCGTGTCCTGAACTTTTGTCGCTTTTCGCATGCTGAATTTTCGTCGATTTTAGTATGCTGAAATTTCATCGCTTTTCACGTCCTGAAATTTCGTCACTTTTCGCATGCTGAATTTTCGTTGCTTTTTGCGTGCTGAATTTTCGTCTCTTTTCACGTCCTGAATGTTCATCGCTTTTCGCGTGCTGAATTTTCGTCGCTTTTCACGTCCTGAAGGTTCGTCACCTTGCGCATTCAGAATTTACGTCACTTTTCGCCTGCTGAATTTTCGTCGCTTTTCATGTTCTGAAATATCGTCACTTTTAGCATCCTGAATTTTCGTTGCTTTTCCCGTCCTGAAGGCTCGTCGCTTTTTGCCTGCTGAATTTTTGGTGCTTTTCATGTGCTGAATTTTCGTCGCTTTTCACGTGCTCAATTTTCGTCGCTTTTCACGTTCTGAAGGTTCGTCACTTTTCATGTGCTGAATTTTCGTTGCTTTTGCATGGTGAATTTTCGTCGCTTTTAGTATGCTGAAATTTCATCGCTTTTCACTTCTTGAAACGTCGTCACTTTTCGCATGCTGAATTTTCGTTGCTTTTTGCGTGCTGAATTTTCCTCTCTTTTCACGTCCTGAATGTTCATCGCTTTTCGCGTGCTGAATTTTCGTCGCTTTTCACGTCCTGAAGGTTCGTCACCTTGCGCATGCAGAATTTACGTCGCTTTTCGCCTGCTGCATTTTCGTCGCTTTTCATGTTCTGAAATATCGTCATTTTTACCATCCTGAATTTTCGTTGCTTTTCCCGTCCTTAAGGTTCGTCGCTTTTTGCATGCTGAATTTTTGTCGCTTTTCATGTGCTGAATTTTGGTCGCTTTTCACGTGCTCAATTTTCGTCGCTTTTCACGTTCTGAAGGTTTGTCACTTTTCATATGCTGAATTTTCGTTGCTTTTGCATGGTGAATTTTTGTCGCTTTTACTATGCTGAAATGTCGTCGCCTTTCACGTCCTGAAATTTTCGTCACTTTTCGCATGCTGAATATTCAGTCGCTTTTTGCATCCTGAAGGTTCGTCACTTTTCGTGCCGGAGTTTTGTTGCTTATTGTGTCCTGAAATGTTGTCGCTTCATGCGTCCTGAACATTTGCGTCCTGAAGGTTCGTCACTTTTCGCGTGCTGAATTTTCGTCGCTTTTCATCTGGTGATTTTTCGTCACTTTTAGTATGCTGAAATTTCATCGCATTTCACGTCCTGAAATTTCGTCACGTTTCGCGTGCTGAATTTTCGTCGCTTTACATGTGCTGAATTTTCGTCGCTTCTTACGTTCTGAAATTTCGTCCCTTTTCACGTGCTCAATTTTCCTCGCTTTGCGCATGGGGAATTTTTGTCGTTTTAGTATGCTGAAATTTCGTCGCTTTTCCCGTCATGAAATTTCATCACTTTTCGCGTGCTGAATCTTTGTCGCTTTTCATGTGCTGAATTTTCGTCGCTTTTTATGTGCTCAATTTTCGTCGCTTTTCACTTTCTGAATGTTCGTCACTTTTCATGTGCTGAATTTTCGTTGCTTTTGCATATTGAATTTTTGTCGCTTTTAGTATGCTGAAATTTCGTCGCTTTTCACGTATTGAAATTTCGGCACTTTGCGTGCGCTGAATTTTCGTCGCTTTTCACGTGCTAAATTTTCGTCACTTCTCACGTTCTGAAATTTCGTCACATTTTGCATGCTGAATGAAGGATCGTCGCTTTTCGTGTCCTGAACATTTGTTGCTTTTTGTTTCCTGAAATTTTGTCGCTTTTCGCATTCTGAATTTTCGTTGATTTTATTATGCTGAAATTTCATCGCTTTTCACGTCCTGGAATTTCGGCACTTTTCGCGTGCTGAATTTTCGTCGCTTTTTGCATGCTGAATTTTCGTTGCTTTTTGCGTTCTGAAATTTCGTCACTTTTTTTGCATGCTGAAATTTCGTCCCATTTCACATCCTGAAGTTTTGTCGCTTTTCACGTCCTGAACTTTTGTCGCTTGTTGCATCCACAATTTACATCGCTTTTGGCATTTTTAATTTTCGTCGCCTTTCACGTCCTGAAGGTATGTCGCTTTTCATGTCCTGAAAGTACGTCGCTTTTCACGTGCTGAATTGTTGTCACTTTTCGTGTCCTGAAAATTTGTCACTTATCGCGTCCTGAACACTCATCGCTTTTTGCGTCCTGAATGTTTGTCACTTTTCGTGTGCCGAAATTTTGTCGCTTTTTGTGTCCTGAAATTCAGTCGCTTCATGCGACCTGAATTTTGTCGCTTTTCGCATCTTGAATTTACATTGCTTTTGGCATTTTGAATTTTCCTCGCCTTTCACGTCCTGAAGGTTTGGCACTTTTCGCGTGCTGAATTTTCGTCGCTTTTCTCATCGGGAATTTTCATCGCTTTAATATGCTGACATTTCATCACTTTTCACGTCCTGAAATGTCGTCACTTTATGCGTTCTGCATTTTCGTCACTTTTCGCGTGCTGAATTTTCGTCGTTCTCATGTTTGGAAATGTCGTCACTATTTGCGTGCTGAATTTTCATCGCTTTTCACGTCCTGAAGGTTCAACGCTTTTCACATGCTGAATTATTGTCGCTTTTTGCGTTCTGAAAGTTCATCACTTTTCGCGTGCTGAATATTCGTCGCTTTTTGCGTCCTGAACTTTTGTCACTTTTTGCATCTTAAATTTACATTGCTTTGGGCATTTTGAATTTTCGTCGACTTTCACGTCCTGAAGGTTTGTCACTTTTCGCTTGCTGAATGTTCGTCGCTTTTCGCGTGCTGAATTTTCGTCGCTTCTCACGTTCTGAAATTTCGTCACTTTTTGCGTGCTGAATTTTCGTCGCTTTTCACGTGCTGAATTATTGTCGCTTTTCGTGTCCTGAAACATAGAAACATAGAAAATAGGTGCAGGAGTAGCCCATTCGGCCCTTCGAGTATGCACCGCCATTCGATATGATCATGGCTGATCATCCAACTCGGTATCCCATCCCTGCCTTCTCTCCATACCCCCTGATCCCTTTAGCCACAAGGGCCACATCTAACTCCCTCTTAAATATAGCCAATGAACTGGCCTCAACTACAATCTGTGGCAGAGAATTCCACAGATTCACCACTCTCTGTGTAAAAATGATTTTCTCACCTCGGTTCTAAAATACTTCTCTCTTATCCTTAAACTGTGACCCCTAGTTCTGGACTTCCCCAACATCGGGAATAATCTTCCTGCATCTAGCCTGTCCAACCCCTTAAGAATTTGGTAAGTTTCTATATGACCACCCCTCAATCTTCTAAATTCTAGCGTGTACAAGCCGAGTCTATCCAGTCTTTCTTCATATGAAAGTTCTGCCATCCCAGGAATCAGTCTGGTGAACCTTCTCTGTACTCCCTCTATGGCAAAAATGTATTTCCTTAGATTAGGAGACCAAAACTGTACGCAATACTACCGGTGTTGTCTCACCAAGACCCTGTACAACTGCAGTAGAACCTCCCTGCACTTATACTCAAATCCTTTTGCTATGAATGCTAACATACCATTTGCTTTTTTCACTGCCTGTTGCACCTACATGCCTACTTTCAAGGACTGGTGTACTATGAGACCCAGGTCTCGTTGCATCTCCCCTTTTCCTAATCGGCCACCATTCAGATAACCGCCCGGCACAGCTTTAATGGCCGCGGGACTTGCTAGCGCTATGGGGGCTCCAACATCCAGACCAGGAGGGCGGCCTTGCATCGCCCGGCGCGACTTTAATGGCCGCGGGACTTATTTTCCATCGCCCGCCGGGGGCTCTGACTCTGACATTGGGAGGAGAATGGGGAGTGCAGGGGAGAGATAAGACTTTGCCTTCCATCACAACGAGGAGGAGATTCGCTGTGATGGATGTTTGTGTAAATTGTGTTGTGTCTTGGTTCTTTTTACTTGCTTGTATGACTGCAGAAACCAAATTTCGTTTGAACTTCATTTGAGGTTCAAATGACAATAAATGGTATTGTATTGTATTGTATTGTATAGTGTTGTATTGTAATAGTCTACTTTCCTGTTTTTGCCACCAAAGTGGATAACCTCAAACTTATCCACATTATACTGCATCTGCCATGCATTTCCCCACTCACCCAACCTATCCAAGTCACCTTTCAGCCTCCTAGCATCCTCCTCACAGCTAATACTGCCCCCCAGCTTCGTGTCATCCGCAAACTTGGAGATGTTGCATTCAATTCCCTCATCCAGTTCATTAATATATATTGTAAATAGCTGGGGTCCCAGCACAGAGCCTTGCGGTACCCCACTAGTCACTGCCTGCCATTCTGTAAAGGATCCGTTTACTCCTACACTTTGCTTCCTGTCTGCCATCCAGTTCTCTATCCACATCAATACTGAACCCCCAATACCGCGTGCTTTAAGTTTGCCTACTAATCTCTTATGTGGGACCGTGTCGAAAGCCTTCTGAAAGTCCAGATATAACACATCCACTGGTTCTCCCTTATCCACTCTACTAGTTACATCCTCGAAAAATTCTATATGATTCGTCAGACATGATTTACCTTTCATAATTCCATGCTGACTTTGTCCATTGAATTCACCACTTTCCAAATGTGCTGCTATCCCATCTTTAATAACTGACTCCAGAATTTCCCCCACCACCGATATTAGACTAACTGGTCTGTAATTCCACGTTTTCTCTCTCCCTCCCTTTAAAAAAATGTGGGGTTACATTAGCTACCCTCCAGTCCTCAGGAACTACTCCAGAATCTAAAGAGTTTTGAAAAATTATCACTAATGCATCCACTATTTCTGCGGCTACTTCCTTAAGTAATTTTTTAAGCCCTGGGGATTTATCGGCCTTTAATCCATTCAATGTACCTAACACCACTTCCCGGCTAACCTGGATTTCACTCAGTTCCTCCATCTCATTTAACCCCCGGTCCCTTGCTATTTCCGGCAGATTATTTATGTCTTCCTTAGTGAAGACATGACCAAAGTAGTTATTCAATTGGTCTGCCATGTCCTTGTTCCCCAAGATCAATTCGCCTGTTTCTGACTGCAAGGGACGTACATTTGTTTTAACTAATCTTTTCCTTTTCCTCTTCACATATATATAAAAACTTTAGGAGTCAGTTTTTATGTTCCCCGCCAGTTTTCTTTCATAATCTATATTCCCTTTCCTAAGTAAGCCTTTTGTCCTCCTCTGCTGGTCTCTGAATTTCTCCCAGTCCTCCCAGTCCTCTCCCAATTCCTTTTTCTGGCTAATTTGTATGCTTCGTCTTTTGTTTTGATACTATACCTGATTTCCCTTGTTATCCACGGATGCACTACCTTCCCCGATTTATTCTTTTGCCAAACTGGGATGAACAATTGTTGTAGTTCATCCATGCAGTTTTTAAATGCCTTCCATTGCATGACCACCGTCAACCCTTTAAGAATCATTTGCCATCTATCTTGGCCAATTCACGTCTCATACACTCAAAGTCACCTTTCTTTAAGTTCAGGACCCTTGTTTCTGAATTAACAATGTCACTCTCCATCCTAATGAAGAACTCAACCATATTATGGTCACTCTTGCCCAAGGGGCCACGCACAACAAGACTGCTAACTAACCCTTCCTCATTACTCAATACCCAGTCTAGAATAGCCTGCTCTCTCGTTGGTTCCACCACATGTTGGTTTAGAAAGCTATCCGGCATACATTCCAAGAAATTATCTTCCTCAGCACCCCTGCCAATTTTATTCACCCAATCTATATGTAGATTGAAGTCACCCATTATAATTGTTTTACCTTTGTTGCACGCATTTCTAATTTCCTGTTTGATGCCATGGCCAACTCCACTACTACTGTTAGGTGGCCTGTACACAACTCCCACTAGCGTTTTCTGCCTCTTAGTGTTTCGCAGCTGTACCATATCGATTCCACATCCTCCAAGCTAATGTCCTTCCTTTCTATTGCGTTAATCTCCTCTCTAACCAGCAACGCTACCCCGCCCCCTTTTCCTTCATGTCTATCCCTCCTGAATATTGAATATCCCTGTATGCTCAGCTCCCAGCCTTGGTCACCCTGGAGCCATGTCTCCGTGGTCCCAACTATATCATATTCATTAATATCAATCTGCACATTCAACATCCACCTTATTTCGAATGCTCCTTGCATTAAGATACAAAGCCTTCTGGCTTGTTTTTACAACACTCTTACCCTTTATACAATTATGTTAAAAAGTGGCCCTTTTTTGATTTTTGCCCAGGATTTGTCTGCCTGCCACTTTTACTTTTCACCTTGCTACCTATTGGTTACCCTCATTTTACACCCCTCTGCCTCTCTGCTCTTGCACCCATCCCCCTGCCACATTGACTGAAAGTTTGTCACTTTTCGCGTGCTGAATATTCATCGCTTTTTGCGTCCTGAAGGTTCGTCACTTTTCGTGTGCCGAAAATTTGTCGCTTTTGTGTCATGAAATGTTGTCGCTTCGTGCGTCCTGCAATTTGTCGCGTTTTGCATCTTGAATTTACCTGGCTTTTGGCATTTTGTATTTTCCTCGCCTTTCACATCCTGAAGGTTCGTCTCTTTTCGCTTGCTGAATTTTTGTCACTTTTCGCATGGTGAATTTTAGTCGCATTTAATATGCTGAAATTTCTTCGCTTTTCATGTCATGAAATTTTCGTCACTTTTCTTGTGCCGAAATTTTGTGGCTTATTGTATCCTGAAATGTTGTCGCTTCATGCGTCCTGAACTTTTGCGTCCTGAAGGTTCGTCACTTTTCGCGTGCTGAATTTTCGTCGCTTTTCGTCTGGTGATTTTTCGTCATTTTTAGTATGCTGAAATTTCGTCGCATTTCACGTCCTGAAGTTTCGTCACGTTTCGCGTGCTGAATTTTCGTTGCTTTACACGTGCTGAATTTTCGTCGCTTCTCAATTTCTGAAATTTCGTCCCTTTTCACGTGCTGAATTTTCGTTGCTTTGCGCATGGGGAACTTTCGTCGTTTTAGTATGCTGAAATTTCGTTGCTTTTCACGTCATGAAATTTCGTCAATTTTCACGTGCAGAATTTTCGTCACTTTTCACGTGCCGAATTTTCGTCACTTCACACGTTATGAAATTTCGTCACATTTTTCGTGCTGAATTTTCGTCGCTTTTCACATCCTGAAGTTTCGTCGCTTTTCACGTGCTGAATTGTTGTCGCTTTTCGTGTCCTGAAAGTTCATCACTTTTCACATGCTGAATTTTCGTCGCTTTTCACATCCTGAAGGATCGTCGCTTTTCGTGTCCTGAACTTTGGTAGCTTTTCGTTTCCTGAACTTTTGTCTCTTTTCGCATGCTGAATTTTCGTTGATTTTAGTATGCTGAAATTTCATCGCTTTTCACCTCCTGAAATTTCGTCTCTTTTCGCATGCTGAATTTTCGTTGCTTTTTGCGTGCAGAATCTTCCTCCATTTTTGCGTTCCGAAATTTCGTCACTTTTTTGCATGCTGAAATTTTGTTGCATTTCACGTCCTGGTTTCGTCGTTTTTCACGTCCTGAAATTTTGTCGCTTTTTGCATCCTTAATTTACATCACTTTTGGCATTTTGAATTTCCGTCGCCTTTCATGTCCTGAAGGTACGTCGCTTTTCACGACCTGGTTCGTCACTTTTCGCGTGCTGAATATTCGTCACTTTTTGCGTCCTGAAGCTTCGTCACTTTTCGTGTGCCGAAAATTTGTCGCTTTTGTGTCATGAAAAGTTGTCGCTTCATGCGTCCTGAACTTTTGTCGCTTTTCGCATCTTGAATTTACCTCGCTTTTGGCATTTTGAATTTTCCTCCCCTTTCACATCCTGAACGTTCGTCTCTTTTCGCTTGCTGAATTTTTGTCACTTTTCGGATGGTGAAGTTTAGTCGCATTTAGTATGCTGAAATTTCTTCGCTTTTCATGTACTGAAATTTTCGTAACTTTTTGCGTGCTGAATATTCAGTCGCTTTTTGTGTCCTGAAGTTTCGTCACTTTTCTTGTGCCGAAATTTTGTGGCTTATTGTATCCTGAAATGTTGTCGCTTCATGCATCCTGAACTTTTGCGTCCTGAAGGTTTGTTACTTTTCGCTTGCTGAATTCTCGTCGCTTTTCGCATCGTGAATTTTCGTCGCTTTTAGTATGCTGAAATTTCGTCGCTTTTCATGTCATTAAATTTCGTCACTTTTCGTGTGCTGAATTTTTGTCGCTTTTCGCATGCTGAATTTTCGTCGCTTCTCATGTTCTGAAATTTCATCACTTTTTGCGTGCTGAATTTTCGTCACTTCTCACATCCTAAAGGTTCGACACTTTTCACATGCTGAATTGTTGTCGCTTTTCGTGTCCTGAAAGTTTGTCACTTTTCACGTGCTGAATTTTCGTTGCTTTTAGTATGCTGAAATGTTGTCGCTTTTCACGTCCTGAAATTTCGTTACTTTTCGCGTGCTGAATTTTCGTCGCTTTTTGCGTGCTGAATTTTTGCACTTTTTGCGTTCTGAAATTCCGTCACTTTTTGCGTGCTGAATTTTCGTCGCTTTTCGCGCCTGAAGGTTCGTTGCTTTTTGTGTCCTGAACTTTTGTCGCTTTTTGCATCTAGAATTTACGTCGCGTTTGGCAATATGAATTTTAGTCACCTTTCACGTCCTGAAGGTTCGTCACATTTCGCCTGCAGAATTTTCGTTGCTTTTCACGTCCTGAAGGTTCGTCGCTTTTCACGTGCTGAATTGTTGTCGCTTTTCATGTCCTGAAAGTTCGTTACTTTTCGCATGCTGAATCTACGTCGTTTTCCGCATCCTGAAGTTTAGTCACTTTTCGTGTGCCGAAATTTTGTCGCTTTTTGTGTGCGGAAATTTCATCACTTCATGCGTCCTGAACTTCTGTTGCTTTTCGCATCTTGAATTTATGTCGCATGGTGAATTGTCGTCACTTTTCACGTCCTGAAATGTTGAATTGTCGTCTCTTTTCACGTTCTCAAATTTAATCACTTCACGTGCTGCATTTTCGTCGCTTTTCCCGTTCTGAAATTTCGTCGCTTTTCACGTGCTGAATTTTCGTCACTTTTCGATTGATGAATTTTCGTCGCTTTTCGCATCCTGAAGGTTCGTCTCTTTTCCCATGCTGAATTTTCATCGTTTTCGCAGGCTCATATTTCGTCGCCTTCGCGTGCTGAAATTTCGTCACTTTTCATCACCTGAAATTTTGTCACTTTATGCAACCTGATGTTTCAACGCTTTTCGCATCCTGAAGGTTCATCGCTTTTCACATGCTGAATTGTTGTCGCTTTTCGGTCCTGAAGGTTCGACACTTTTCGCGTGCAGAATTTTCATTGCTTTTCGCGTTCTGAAGTTTCGTAACTTTTCGTTTGCAGAAATTTTGTCACTTTTCGTGTCCTGAAATTTTGTCGCTTTTCATGTGCCGAAATTTTGTCGCTTTTCATGTGCCGAAATTTTGTCGCGTCATGCACCCTGAACTTTTGTCACTTTTCAAATCTTGAATTTACGTCGCTTTTGGCCTTTTGAATTTTCGTTGCCTTTCGTATCCTGAAGGTTCGTCACTTTTCGCGAGCTGAATTTTAGTCGCATTTCACATGGTGAATTTTCGTCGCTTTTAGTATGCTGAAATTTCACAGCTTTCCACGTCCTGAAATTTCGTCACTTTTCACGTGCTGAATTTTCTTCACTTTTCATGTTCTGAAGTATCGTCACTTTTCGCGTGTTGAACTTTCGTCGCTTTTCCCGTCCTGAAGGTTCTTTATATTTCGCATGGTGAATTTCCCTCGCTTTTCACATGCTGAATTTTTGTTGCTTTTTGCGTGCTGAATTTTCGTCGCTTTTCATGTCCTGAAAGTTTGTTGATTTTCATGTGCTGATTTGTTGTCGCTTTTCAGTCCTGAAGGTTCGTCACTTTATGTGTGCTGAATTTTTGACGCTTTTCGCGTCCTGAAGGTTCGTCACTTTTCGTGTGCCGAAATGTTGTCACTTTTCATGTGCTGAACTTTTGTTCTTTTTCGCAACTTGAACTTGGCATTTTGAATTTTCGTCCCCTTTCACGTCCTGAATGTTCATCACTTTTTGCATGCTGAATTTGCGTCGCTTTTCACGTTCTGAAATTTCGTCACTTTTTGTGTGCTGAATATTCGTCGCATTTCATGTCCTGAAGTTTCATTGCTTTTCACGTGCTGAATTGTTGTCACTTTTCGGTCCTGAAGGTTCGTCACTTTTCGCGTGCTGAATTTTCATTGCTTTTCGCAATCTGAAGGTTCGTCACTTTTCATGTGCAGAAATGTTGTCACTTTTCGTGTCCTGAAATGTTGTGCTCTTTTTCATCGCTTTTCACACTCTGAAGGTTCGTCACTTTCCGTGCTGAATTTTCGTCGCTTTTCGCATGGTGAATTTTAGTCGTTTTGATTACGCTGAAATTTCGTCGCTTTTAATGTCCTGAATTTTCGTTATTTTTCGCTTGCTGAATTTTCGTCGCTTGTCGTGTGCTGAATTTTCGTCTCTTATTGCATTCTGACATTTTGTCACATTTTTGCGTGCTCAATTTTCGTCGCTTTTCACGTCCTGAACGTTCGTCGCATTTTGTCTCCTGAACTTTATTCACTTTTTGCATCTTGAATTTACGTTGCTTTTGGCATTTTGAATTTTCGTCGCCTTTCACGTCCTGAAGGTACGACACTTTACGCATTCTGAATTTTCGTCGCTTTTCGCCTGGTGAATTTTTGTCGATTTTTGTATGCTGGAATTTCGTCGCATTTCACGTCCTGAAATGTCGTCACTTTTCGCGTGCTGAATTTTCGTCACTTTTCACATGCTGAATTTTCGTTGCTTCACATCTTCTGAAATTTCGTCACTTTTGCGTGGTGAATATTCATCGCTTTTTGCATCCTGTAGGTTCGTCACTTTTAGGGTACCGAAAATGTATCGCTTATTGTGTCCTCAAATGTTGTCGCTTCATGCGTCCTGAAGTTTTGTCGCTTTTCACATCTTGAATTTACATCGCTTTTGGCATTTTGAATATTCGTCGCCTTTCACGTCCTGAAGGTTCATCACTTTTCGAGTGCTGAATTTTCGTCGGTTTTCGCATTGTGAATTTTCGTCCCTTCTTGTATTCTGAAATTTCGTCGCATTTCACGTCCTAAAATGTCGTCACTTTTCGCGTGGTGAATTTTCGTAGCTTTTCGCGTGATGAATTTTTGTCGCTTCTCACGTTCTGAAATTTTGTCACTTTTTGCGTGCTGAATTTTCGTCGCTTTTCACGTCCTGAAGGTTCGTCGCTTTTCACGTGCTGTATTATTGTCAGTTTTCGTGTGCTGAAAGTTCGTCACTTTTCGCGTGCTGTATATTCGTCACTTTATGCATCCGGAAGTTTCGTCACTTTTCGTGTGCCGAAAATTTGTCACTTTTGTGTCATGAAATGTTGTTGCTTCATGCGTCCTGAACTTTTGTCGCTTTTCACATATTGAATTTACATTGCTTTTGGCATTTTGAATATTCCTCGCCTTTCACGTCCTGAAGGTCCGTCATTTTTCGTGTGCTGAATTTTCGTCACTTTTGCCTTGGTGAATATTAGTTGCTTTTAGTATGCTGCAATTTCATCGCTTTTTACCTCCGGAAATTCCGTTATTTTTTGCGTGCTGAATTTTTGTCGCTTTTCGCATGCTGAATTTTCATCGTTTTTTGCAATCTGAAATTGTGTCACATTTTGCGTGCTGAATTTCCGTCGCTTTTCGAATGCTGAATTTTCGTCGCTTTTCGAATGCTGAATATTTGTCGCTTTCCGTTTGCTGAAATTTTGTCGCTTTTCACATTCTGAAAATTCATCACTTAGCACACTGAATTTTCGTCGCTTTTCACGTCCTGAAGGTTCATCGCTTTTCGCGAGCTGAATTTTCATCACTTTTCGCATGCTGAATTTTCGTCTCTTTTCATGTACTGAAATTTCGTCGCTTCATGTGTCCTGATGTTTCATCACTTTTCCAATCATGAATTCACGTCGCTTTTCGTGTGCTGAATTTTCGTCGCTTTTAGCGTGCTGAATTTTCATCGCTTTTCGCATGCTGAATTCTCATTGCCTTTCACGTCCTGAAGGTTCGTTGCTTTTCGCGTGATGAATTTTTATCGCTTTCCCATATAACCATATAACCATATAACCATAACAGCACGGAAACAAGCCATCTCGGCCCTTCAAGTCCGTTGAACACTTTTTAAAAATATTTTATTTTATTTTTTTACCTCCCCCTAGTCCCATCTACCTGCACTCAGACCATAACCCTCCATTCCTTTCCCGTCCATATACCCATCCAATCTATGTTTAAAGGATAAAATCGAACCTGCCTCCACCACTTCCGCTGGAAGCTCATTCCACACAGCTACCACTCTCTGAGTAAAGAAGTTCCCCCTAATGTTACCCCTAAACGTCTGTCCCTTAATTCTCAAGTCATGTCCCCTTGTTTGAATCTTCCCTATTGTCGCTTTTCGTGTCCTGAAAGCTCGTCACTTTTCGCATCTTGAATTTACATCGCTTTTGGCATTTAAAATTTTCGTCGCCTTTCACATCCTGAAGGTTCGTCACTTTTCACGTGCTGAATGTTCATCACTTTTCGCGTGCTGAATTTTCGTCGCTTCTCACGTTCTGAAATTTCGTCACTTTATCGTGCTGAATTTTCATCGCTTTTCACATCCTGAAGGTTCGTCGCTTTTCATGTGCTGAATTATTGTCGCTTTTCATGTCCTGAAAGTTCGTCACTTTTCGCATGCTGAATATTCAGTCACTTTTTGCATCCTGAAAGTTCGTCACTTTTCGTGTGCCGAAATTTTGTCGCTTATTGTATCCTGAAATGTTATCACTTCATGCGTCCTGAACTTTTGCGTCCTGAAGGTTCGTTACTTATCGCTTGCTGAATTTTCGTCGCTTTTCGCATCGTGAATTTTCGTCGCTTTTAGTATGCTGAAATTTCGTCGCTTTTCATGTCATTAAATGTCGTCACTTATCGTGCGCTGAATTTTCGTCGCTTTTCGCATGCTGAATTTTCGTCGCTACTCACGTTCTGAAATTTCATCACTTTTTGCGTGCTGAATTTTCATCACTTTTCACACCCTAAAGGTTCGTCACTTTTCACATGCTGAATTGTTGTTGCTTTTCATGTCCTGAAAGTTCGTCACTTTTCACGTGCTGAATTTTCGTCGCTTTTTGCGTCCTGAAGGTTCGTTGCTTTTCGTGTCCTGAACTTTTGTTGCTTTTCGCATGCTGTATTTTTGTCACTTTTAGTATGTTGAAATTTTGTCGCTTTTCACGTCCTGAAACGTCGTTACTTTTCGCGTGCTGAAATTCCGTCGCTTTTTGCGTGCTGAATTTTTGTCGCTTTTTGCGTTCTGAAATTCCGTCACTTTTTGCGTGCTGAATTTTCGTCGCTTTTCACGTCCTGAAGGTTCGTTGCATTTATGTGCTGAATTGTTATCGCTTTTCGTGTACTGAAAGTTCGTCACTTTTTGCGTGCTGAATTTTCGTCGCTTTTCGCGCCTGAAAGTTCGTCGCTTTTTGTGTCCTGAACTTTTGTCGCTTTTTGCATCTTGAATTTACGTCGCGTTTGGCAATTCGAATTTTAGTCACCTTTCACGCTTTTAACGTTCTGAAATTTCGTCACTTTTGCATGCTGAATTTTCATTGCTTTTCACATCCTGAAGGTTCGTCGCTTTTCACGTGCTGAATTGTTGTCACTTTTCATGTCCTGAAAGTTCGTTACTTTTCGCATGCTGAATTTACGTCATTTTCCGCGTCCTGAAGTTTCGTCACTTTTCGTGTGCCGAAATTTTGTCACTTTTTGTGTCCTGAAATTTCGTCACTTTCGACCTGAACTTCTGTTACTTTTCGCATCTTGAATTTATGTCGCTTTCGGCATTTGGAATTTTCGTCGCCTTTTGCTACCTGAAGGTTCGTCACTTTTCGCATGCTGAATTTTCGACACTTTTCGCATGGTGAATTGTCGTCACTTTTAGTACGCTGAAATGTCGTCATTTTTCAAGTCCTGAAATGTTGAATTTTCGTCTCTTTTCACGTTCTCAAATTTAATCACTTCGCGTGCTGCATTTTCGTCGCTTTTCCTGTTCTAAAATTTCGTCGCTTTTCACGTGCTGAATTTTCGTCACTTTTCGATTGCTGAATTTTCGTCGCTTTTCGCATCCTGAAGGTTCGTCTCTTTTCCCATGCTGAATTTTCATCGCTTTTCGCAGGCTCAATTTTCGTCGCCTTTTGCGTGCTGAGATTTCGTCGCTTTTCATGTCCTGAAATGTTGTCGCTTTATGCAACCTGATGTTTCAATGCTTTTCGCGTCCTGAATTTACGTCGCTTTTTGTGTGCTGAATTTTCATCACTTTTAGCATGCTGAATTTTTGTCGCTTTTTGCCTGTTGCATTTTCGTCGCCATTCGCGTGCTTCATTTTCATTGCTTTTCGCATCCTGAAGGTTCATTGCTTTTCACCTGCTGAATTGTTGTCGCTTTTCGGTCCTGAAGGTTCGTCACTTTTCGCGTGCTGAATTTTCATTGCTTTTCGCGTTCTGAAGTTTCGTCACTTTTCGTGTGCAGATATTTTGTCACTTTTCGTGTCCTGAAATTTTGTCGCTTTTCATGTGCCGAAATTTTGTCGCTTTTCATGTGCCGAAATTTTGTCGCTTCATGCGCACTGAACTTTTGTCACTTTTCGAATCTTGAATTTACGTCGCTTTTGGCCTTTTGAATTTTCGTTGCCTTTCGCATCCTGAAGGTTCATCACTTTTCGCGAGCTGAATTTTAGTCGCGTTTCGCATGGTGAATTTTCGTTGCTTTTAGTATACTGAAATTTCGTAGTTTGCACGTCCTGAAATGTTGTCACTTTTCACATGCTGAATTTTCTTCACTTTTCATGTACTGAAGTATCGTCACTTTTCGCGTGCTGAATTTTTGACTTTTTTCGCGTCCTGAAGGTTCGTCACATTTCGGGTGCCGAAATGTTGTCACTTTTCATGTGCTGAACTTTTGTTCTTTTTCGCATCTTGAATTTACGTTGCTTGGCATTTTGAATTTTCATCCCCTTTCGCGTCCTGAATGTTCATCACTTTTGTCATGCTGAATTTTCGTCGCTTTTCATGTTCTGAAATTTCGTCACTTTTCGGTTCTGAAGGTTCGTCACTTTTCGCGTGCCGAATTTTCATTGCTTTTCGCGTTCTGAAGGTTCGTCACTTTTTGTGAGCAGAAATTTTGTAACTTTTCGTGTCCAGAAATTTTGTCACTTTTCGTGTCCTGGATTTTCGTCGCTTTTCGTGTGCTGAATTTTCGTTGCTTTGCTCATGGGGAACTTTCGTCGTTTTAGTATGCTGAAATTTCGTCGCTTTTCACGTCATGAAATTTCGTCACTTTTCGCGTGCAGAATTTTCGTCACATTTCACCTGCTGAATTTTCTTCGCTTTTAACGTTCTGAAATATCGTCACTTTTGGCATGCTGAATTTTCGTAGCTTTTCGCGTGGTGAAATCTCGTTGCTTTTCACATCCTGAAATTGCATCGCTTTATGCGTCCTGAATTTATGTAGCTTTTCGTGAGCTGATTTTCGTCGCTTTTCATGTGCTGAAATATTGCACCTTTTCACGTCCTGAAATTTCATCGCTTTTTGCATCCTGAATTTGGTCACATTTCACGTCCTGAAATTACTTTGCTTTTCGTGTCCTGAATTTTCGTCACTTTTCCTGTACTGAACTTTTAGTCGCTTTTCGCTGTCTGAACTTTCATTGATTTTTGCATGCTGAAATGTCGTCACTTTTCACGTGCTGACTTTTAATTGCTTTTTGCATCATGAAGGTTAGTCGCTTTTTGCGTGCTGAATGTTCGTCGCCTTTTGCGTCCTGAATTTTTGACGCTTTTCATGTGCTGAAATTTCGTCGCTGTTAACATCCTGATATTTCGTCACATTTTGGATCCTGAAATTTCGTCTCTTTTTGTGTCTTGAATTTTTGTTAATTTTGTGTGCTGAATTTCCATCGCTGTACCTGTGCCGAAATCTTGTCGCGTTTTGTGTCTTGAAATTTTGTCGCTTCATGTGTCGTGAAATTTTGTCGCTTTTTGCATCCTGAATTTACTTTGCTTTTGGTGTTTTGAATTTTCGTCACTTTTGGCATCCTGAATTTTCATCGCTTTTCAAGTGCTGACTTTTCGTCGCATTTCGCGTGCTGAATTTTCATCGCATTTCAAGTCCTGAAGGTTTGTTGCTTTTCTCGTGCTGAATTTTCGGCACTTTTCATGTGCTGATATTTTGTCGGTTTTTTCGTCCTGAATTTTCGTCGATTTTCATATGATGAAATTACGTCGCTTTTCATGTGCTGAAATTTCGGCGCTTTTCGTCTGCTGAAATTTAATAGATATTTTGTGCTGAAATTTCGGCGCTTTTCGTGTGCTGAAATCTCATCGCTTTTCATGTCATAAAATGTCATCGCTTTCCACGTCCCATATTTTCATCGCTTTTCATCTGCTAAAAATTTCGTCGCTTTTTGCGTCCTGAATTTTAGTCCTTTTTCTCTTCCTGAGTTTACGTCGCATTTTGCATTTTGAATTTTCGTCGCCTTTTGCATCCTAAATTTACTTCGCTTTTCATGTGCTGAATTTTGTCGCATTTTGCATGCTGAATTTTCGTCACATTTCACTTCCCGAGATTTGTTGCTTTTCGCGACCTGAAGGTTCGTGACTTTTCGTGTGCCGAAATGTTGTCATTTTTCATGTCCTGAAATTTTGTCGCTTCATGCATCCTGAATTTTTTGTGTGCCGCAATTTTATTGCCTTTTGCATCCTAAATTTTCTTCGCTTTTCACGTGCTGAATTTTGTCGCATTTCGCGTAATGAATTTTCGTCGCATTTCACTTCCCGAGATTTGTCGCTTTTCACAACCTGAAGGTTCGTGACTTTTCGTGTGCCGAAATGTTGTCATTTTTCGTGTCCTGAAATTTTGTCGCTTCATGCGTCCTGAATTTTGTCACTTTTCGCATTCTGAATTGATGTCGCATTTGGTATTTTGAATTTTCGTCGCCTTTCGCACCTTGAAAGGTTCGTCACTTTTCACATGCTGAATTTTGTCACTTTTCGCATTCTGAATTGATGTCGCATTTGGTATTTCGAATTTTCGTCGCCTTTCGCGTCTTCAAGGTTCGTCACTTTTCACATGCTGAATTTTCGTCGCTTCCCTCATGCTGAATTTTCGCCGTATTTCGTGTGCTGAAATTCCGTCACTTTTGACGTCCTGAAATTTCGTTGCTTTTTGAATTTTTCAAGGTTTGAATTTTTCGTGTCCTGAAATTTTGTCGCTTCATGCGTCCTGAATTTTGTCACTTTTCGCATTCTGAATTGATGTCGCATTTGGTATTTTGAATTTTCGTCGCCTTTCGCGTCTTGAAAGGTTCGTCACTTTTCACATGCTGAATTTTGTCACTTTTCGCATTCTGAATTGATGTCGCATTTGGTATTTCGAATTTTCGTCACCTTTCGCGTCTTGAAGGTTCGTCACTTTTCACATGCTGAATTTTCGTCGCTTCCCTCATGCTGAATTTTCGCCGTATTTCGTGTGCTGAAATTCTGTCACTTTTGACGTTGTGAAATTTTGTCGCTTTTTGAATGTTTGAAGGTTTGTCGCGTTAGGCATGCTGAATTTTCGTAGGTTTTCGCGTGGTGAAATTTCGTGGCTTTTCGTGAGCAGAATTTCCGTTGCTTTTCACGTCCTGAAATTTCTTCACTTTATGCATCCTGAATTTTCGTCACTTTTCCTGTGCTGAATTTTCGTCGCTTTTCGCCTTGTGAAGATTCGTCACTTTTGTCAGTTTTCGTTTCCTGAAATTTTGTCGGTTCATGTGTCCTGAACTTTTGTCGCTTTTTGTATCCGTAATTTACGTCGCTTTTGGCCTTTTGAAATTTCATCACCTTTCGTGTCCTGAATTTTCATCACTTTCCATGTGCTGAATTTTCGTCGAAATTTGGATGCTGAATTTTCATCGCATTTCATGTCCTGGGTTTGTCGCTATTGCCTGCTGAATTTTCGTCGCTTTTCACATCATGAATTTTCGGTGCTTTTCACGTGCTGAAATTTTGTTGTTTTTCGTGTGCTGAAATTTCATTGCTTTTATTGCGTCCTGATATTTCGTCTCAATTTGCTGCCTGAAATGTAGCCACTTTTTGTGTCCTGAATTTTTGTTACTTTTTTGTGTAGTGAATTTTCTTCGCTTTTCACGGGTTGAATTTTTGTCGCTTTTCGTGTGTCTAAATTTTGACGCTTTTCGTGTCCTTAAATGTTGTCGGTTCATGCGTCCTGAACTTTTGTCACTTTTTGCATCCTGAATTTACGTTGCTTATGGCATTTAGAATTTTCGTCACCTTTCGCATCCTAAATTTTCTTCGCTTTTCATGTGCTGAATTTTCGACACATTTCACGTGCTGAATTTTCGTCACATTTCACCTCCCAAAGATATGTCACTTTTCGCATGCTGAATTTTCGTTGCTTTTCGCGACCTGAAGGTTCGTCACTTTTAGTGTGCTGAAATGTTGTCGCTTTTCGTGTCCTGAAATTTTGTCGCTTCATGCGTCGTGAACTTTTATCGCTTTTTGCATGTGGAATTTACGTTGCTTTTACCATTTTGAATTTTCATCACCTTTCATATCCTGAATTGTCATCACTTTCCATGTGCAGAATTTTCGACGCATTTTGCATGCTGAATTTTAATCGCATTTCACGTCCTGAATTTTCAGCGCTTTTCAAGTGCTGAATTGTCGTCGCATTTTGGGTGCTGAATTTTCATCGCATTTCAAGTCCTGAAGGTTTGTTGCTTTTCGCGTGCTGAATTTTTGGCGATTTTTATGTGCTGAAAGTTCGTCGCTTTTCTTGTGCAGAAATGTTGGCGCTTTTCGTCTGCTGAAATTTAATAGATTTGTTGTGCTGAAATTTCGGCGCTTTTCGTGTGCTGAAATTTCATAGCTATTCACGTCCTAAACTTTCATCGCTTTTCACGTCCCATATTTTCATCGCTTTTCATGTGCTGAAATTTCATCGATTTTTGCATCCTGAATTTTTGTCCTTTTTCTCGTCCTAAATTTTGGTCCTTTTTCTCGTCCTGAATTTTTTTTCGCATTTCACATCCTGAATTTTCGTCGCGTTTAGCTTCCTGAATTTTTGTCGCTCTTCGCATCCTGAAGGTTCGTCGCTTTTCACATGCTGAATTTTTGTTACTTTTTGTGTTCTGAATGCTCGTCACTTTTCGTGTGCCGCAATTTTATTGCCTTTCGTGGCCTGAAAATTTGTCAGTTTTCGCATCCTGAATTTATTTTTGGTGTTTAAAATTGTTGTCGCCTTTAGCGCCCTGAATTTTGGTCACTTTTCTTGTGCTGAATTTTCGTGGCATTTTGCGTGCTGAATTTTCATCGCATTTAACGTCCTGGTTTGTCGCTTTTCACGTGCTGAAATTTCGTTGCTTCCCTCATGCTGAATTTTCGCCGTATTTCGTGTGCTGAAATTCCGTCACTTTTGACGTTGTGAAATTTTGTCGCTTTTTGAATGTTTGAAGGTTTGTCGCGTTAGGCATGCTGAATTTTCGTAGGTTTTCGCGTGGTGAAATTTCGTGGCTTTTCGTGAGCAGAATTTCCGTTGCTTTTCACGTCCTGAAATTTCTTCGCTTTATGCGTCCTGAATTTTCGTCACTTTTCCTGTGCTGAATTTTCGTCGCTTTTCGCCTTGTGAAGATTCGTCACTTTTGTCAGTTTTCGTTTCCTGAAATTTTGTCGGTTCATGTGTCCTGAACTTTTGTCGCTTTTTGTATCCGTAATTTACGTCGCTTTTGGCCTTTTGAAATTTCATCACCTTTCGTGTCCTGAATTTTCATCACTTTCCATGTGCTGAATTTTCGTCGAAATTTGGATGCTGAATTTTCATCGCATTTCATGTCCTGGGTTTGTCGCTATTGCCTGCTGAATTTTCGTCGCTTTTCACATCATGAATTTTCGGTGCTTTTCACGTGCTGAAATTTTGTTGTTTTTCGTGTGCTGAAATTTCATTGCTTTTATTGCGTCCTGATATTTCGTCACAATTTGCTGCCTGAAATGTAGCCACTTTTTGTGTCCTGAATTTTTACTTTTTTGTGTAGTGAATTTTCTTCGCTTTTCACGGGTTGAATTTTTGTCGCTTTTCGTGTGTCTAAATTTTGACGCTTTTCGTGTCCTTAAATGTTGTCGGTTCATGCGTCCTGAACTTTTGTCACTTTTTGCATCCTGAATTTACGTTGCTTATGGCATTTAGAATTTTCGTCACCTTTCGCATCCTAAATTTTCTTCGCTTTTCATGTGCTGAATTTTCGACACATTTCACGTGCTGAATTTTCGTCACATTTCACCTCCCAAAGATATGTCACTTTTCGCATGCTGAATTTTCGTTGCTTTTCGCGACCTGAAGGTTCGTCACTTTTAGTGTGCTGAAATGTTGTCGCTTTTCGTGTCCTGAAATTTTGTCGCTTCATGCGTCGTGAACTTTTATCGCTTTTTGCATGTGGAATTTACGTTGCTTTTACCATTTTGAATTTTCATCACCTTTCGTATCCTGAATTGTCATCACTTTCCATGTGCAGAATTTTCGACGCATTTTGCATGCTGAATTTTAATCGCATTTCACGTCCTGAATTTTCAGCGCTTTTCAAGTGCTGAATTGTCGTCGCATTTTGGGTGCTGAATTTTCATCGCATTTCAAGTCCTGAAGGTTTGTTGCTTTTCGCGTGCTGAATTTTTGGCGATTTTTATGTGCTGAAAGTTCGTCGCTTTTCTTGTGCAGAAATGTTGGCGCTTTTCGTCTGCTGAAATTTAATAGATTTGTTGTGCTGAAATTTCGGCGCTTTTCGTGTGCTGAAATTTCATAGCTATTCACGTCCTAAACTTTCATCGCTTTTCACGTCCCATATTTTCATCGCTTTTCATGTGCTGAAATTTCATCGATTTTTGCATCCTGAATTTTTGTCCTTTTTCTCGTCCTAAATTTTGGTCCTTTTTCTCGTCCTGAATTTTTTTTTGCATTTCACATCCTGAATTTTCGTCGCGTTTAGCTTCCTGAATTTTTGTCGCTCTTCGCATCCTGAAGGTTCGTCGCTTTTCACATGCTGAATTTTTGTTACTTTTTGTGTTCTGAATGCTCGTCACTTTTCGTGTGCCGCAATTTTATTGCCTTTCGTGGCCTGAAAATTTGTCAGTTTTCGCATCCTGAATTTATTTTTGGTGTTTAAAATTGTTGTCGCCTTTAGCGCCCTGAATTTTGGTCACTTTTCTTGTGCTGAATTTTCGTGGCATTTTGCGTGCTGAATTTTCATCGCATTTAACGTCCTGGTTTGTCGCTTTTCACGTGCTGAAATTTCGTTGCTTTTCACGTCCTGAATTTTCATTGCATTTCACCTTGTGAATGTTTGCTGCTTTTCGCGTGCGGAATTTTCATCGCTTTTCGCGTCCTGAAATTTCGTCGCTTTCTGTGGCCTGAATTATTGTTGCTTTTCGCATGCTGAATTTTCGTCGCTTTGCGTGTGCCGAAATGTTGTCGCTTTTTGTTTCCAGAAATTTCGTCGCTCCATGCGTCCTGAACTTTTGTCGCATTTCGCATCTGGAATTAAAGTCACTTTTGGCATTTTGAATTTTCATCGCCTTTCATGTCCTGAATTTTCATCACTTTCCATGTGCTGAATTTTTGTCACATTTTGCATGCTGAATTTTCTTCGCATTTCACGTCCTGAAGGTTTGTCGCTTTTCACGTGCTGAATTTTCGTCACTTTTCGCGTCCTGAATTTTCATCGCATTTCATCTTTTTGGCTCTTTTCATGTGCTGAAATTTTGTCGCTGTTTGGGCCTGAATTTATGTCACTTTTGGCGTTTTAAATTATCGTCGCCTATTCGCATCCTGAATTTTCATTACTTTTCATGTGCTGAATTTTCGTCGCTTTTCACGTCCTGAATTTTCGTCGCCTATCGTGTCCCGAATCTTCGTCACTTTTCATGTGCTGAATTTTCGGCACTTTTCGCGTGCTGAATTTTCGTTGCTTTTCGGGTCCTGAAATTTCATCACATTTTTGTCGCTTTTCACATCTGGAATTTATGTAGCTTTTGGCACTTTGTATTTTCCTCGCCTTTCGCTTGATGAATTTTTGTCACTTTTCATGTGCTGAATTTTCGTCGCTTTTCATGTGCCGAAATTTTGTCGCTTTTCGTGTCTGAAATTTTGTTGATTCATGCGTCCTGAACTTTTGTCCCTTTACCCCTCCTGAATTAACGTCGCGTTTGAGGTTTTGAATTTTCGTCACGTTTCGCATCCTGAATTTTCTTCGCTTTACATGTGCTGAATTTCATCGCATTTCGCGTGCTGAATTTTCGTCGCATTTCACGTCCTGAATGTGTGTTGCTTTTTCCAAGCTGAATTTTCATTGCCTTACGCATCATGAATTTTCTTTGCATTTCGCGTGCTGAAATATCGTAGGTTTTTATGTCCCGAATTTGTGTTACTTTTTGTGTGCTGAATTTTCGTCACTTTTTGTGTGCTAAAATGTCGTCGCTTTTTTGTGTGCTGATTTTTCGTCTCGTTTCTCTTCCTGAATTTCGTCGCCTTTCTCATCCTGAATTTTTGTCGATTTTGTGTCCTGAACATACGTCGCTTTTGGTGTTTTTAATTTTCATCGGCTTTCGCGACCTGAATTTCCATCACTTTTCATGTGCTGAATTTTCGTCGCTTTTCACGTGCTGAATTTTCATCGCTTTTTCCCGGCCTGAAGGTTCTGCTTGTTTTGCCTGCTGAATCTTCGTGGCTTTTTGTGTGCTGAACATTCATCGCTTTTCGTGTGCCGAAATGTCGTCGCTTTTCGCGTCCTGAAATCTAGTCACATTTTGCATCCTGAAATTTCGTCGCTTTTTGTGTGCTGAAATTTTGTCGCTTTTTGCATCCTGAATTTATGTCGCTTTTGTCGTTTTGAGTTTTCATCGACTTTCATATCCCGCATTTTCGTCGACTTTCGCATCCTGCATTTTCGTCACTTTTCGTTGCTTTTTGTGTACTGAATTTTCGTCTCTTTTCGCGTCATGAAATTTCGTCGCTTTATGCATCCTGAAACTTCGGCGCTTTTCATGTCCTGAATTTATGCTGCTTTTGGCGTTTCGAATTTTCTTTGCCTTTCACATCCTGAATTTTTGTCACTTTTCATGTGCTGAATTTTTGTTGCGTTTCATGTGCAGAATTTTAGTTGCTTTTCTCGTGCAGAAGGTTCGTCACTTTTTGCATGCTGAATATTTGTCGCTTTATGCATCCTGAAATTTTGTCGCTTTTCCTATCCTGAATTTACGTCGCTTTTCATGTGCTGAATTTTCGTCGCTTTACGCATGCTGAATATTCGTCGCTTTTTGAGTGCTGAATTTCCGTCGCTTTACGCGTGCTGAATTTTCGTCGTTTTTTGTGTCCCAAATTTGTGTTACTTATTGTGTGCTGAATTTTCGTTGCTCTTTATGTGCGGAAATTTCATCGCTTTTCACGTCCGGAAATTTTGTAGCTTTTTGCATCCTGAATTTTCGTCGATTTTCATGTGCCATCTAGCTGGCTCCATTGTGATCATGTTTTGTCTTTCTGCTAACTGGTTAGCACGCGACTAAAGCCGGATTTGCGGCGACCTTGCCGGATTTATGGCGACTTTGCCGGAAATAAAGCGACCTTGCGGATTTGTGGCAACCTTGCGAATTTATGGCGATCTTGCCGGATATATGGCGATCTTGCCGTTAATATGGCGACCTTGCCGCATTTGTGGCGACCTTGTCGGATTTAAGGCGAATTTGCCGGATTTGTGGCGACCTTGCCGCATTTGTGGCGACCTTCCCGGATATGTGGCGACCTTTCCGGAAATATGGCGACCTTGATGGATTTGTGGCGACCTTGCCGGATTTATGGCGACTTTGACGGAAATATGGCGACACTGCCGGGTTTGTGGCGACCTTGCCGGATTTGAGGCGACCTTGTCGGATTTATGGCGAACTTGCCGGATTTATGGCGACCTTGCGGGAATATGGCGACCTTGCCGGATTTGTGGCGCCCTTTGCCCGCTTTGTGGCGACCTCGCCGGATTTATGGCGACCTTGCCGCGGATTAGTGGCGACCTCGCCGGAAATATGCGACCTTGCGGATTTGTGGCGACCTTGCCGGATTTATGGCGACCTTGCCCGAAATATGACGACCTCGCCGGATTTATGGCGAACTTGCCGGATTTGTGGCGAACTTGCCGGATTAGTGGCGACATCGCCGGAAATATGCGACTTTGCGGATTTGTGGCGAGTTTGCCGGATTTATTGCGACGTCGCCGGAAATGTGGCGACTTTTCCGGATTTGTGGCGACCTTGCCGGATTTATGGCGACCTCGCCGGAAATGTGGCGACCTTGCCGGACTTATGGCGACCTTGCCGGAAATGTGGCGACCTTGACGGATTTGTGGCGGCCTTGCCGGATTTATGGCGACCTTGCCGGAATTGTGGCGACCTTGCCGGATTTGTGACGACCTTGCCGGAAATTTGGCTACCTTGCCGGACTTGTGGCGACCTTGCGGATTCATGCGACCTTGCCGGATTTGTGACGACGATGCCGGATTTATGGCGGCGTTGCAGAAATGTAGCGACTTTGCCGATTTGTGTCGACGTTGCCGGATTCAAGGCGACCTTGACGAAATGTGGCTACCTTGCCGGATTTGTGGCGACCTTGCGGATTTATGTCGACCTTGCCGGAAATGTGGCGACCTTACCGGATTTGTGGCGACCTTGCTGTAATTATGGCGACCTTGCCGGTAATGTAGCGACCTTGCCTGATTTGTGGTGACCTTGCCGGATTTATGGCGACCTTGCCGGAAATGTGGCGAGCTTGCCGGATTTGTGGCGACCTTGCCGGATCTATGGCGACCTTGCCGGAAATGTGGCGACCTTGCCGGATTTGACGCGACCTTGCTGAATAAATGGCTACCTTGATGGAAATGTGGCGACCTTGCCGGATTTGACGCCACCTTGCCGGATTAATGGCGACCTTGCCGGAAATATGGCGACCGTGCCGGATTTGAGGCAACCTTGCCAGATTTATGGCGACCTTGTCGGAAATTTAACGACCTTGCCGGATTTGTGGCCTCCTTCCCGGATTTATGGCGACTTTGCCGGATTTATGGCGATCTTGCCGGATTTAAGGCGAACTGGCCGGAAATATGGCGACCTCGCCGGAATTATGGCGACATTGCAAGATTTATTGGCGACCTCGCCGGAAATATGGCAACCCCGCTGGATTTATGGCGACCTTGCCGGAAATATGGCGACCTCGCCGGATTTATGCAGACCTTGCCGGATTTGTGTCGAACTTGCCGGATTGATTGCGACGTGGCCGGAAATGTCGGCGACTTTTCCGGATTTGTGGCGACCTTGCTGATTTATGGCGACCTCGCCGGACTTGAAGGGCCGAGATGTCCTGTTCCCGTGCTGTAATGGTTATATGCCTTGCCGGATTTATGGCGACCTTTGATTTGTGGCCACCGTCGGACTTATAATGACTTGTGCCGGAAATATGGCTACCTTGCCGGATTTGTGGTCAACTTGGCCGTATATATGGCGACCAATGCAAGAAATATGGCAACCTTGCCGGATTTGTGGCGACCTTGCCCGATTTATGGCGACCTTGCCGGAAATATGTGCGACCTTGATGGATTTGTGGCGACCTTGCCGGATTTATGGCGACTTTGCCGGAAATAAAGCGACCTTGCCGATTTGTGGTAACCTTGCGGATTTATGGCGATCTTGCCGGATATATGGCGACCTTGTCGTTAATA
>JAXLNO010002394.1:230079-256756 GCA_038087875.1 Malacoraja senta
TCTCTCTCTCCCTCTCTCTCTCCCCGCCCTTCTCTCCACTCCCCCCTCTCTCTCCCCTCTCTCTCTTTCTCCCTCTCGTCTCTCTCTCTCTTCCCCTCTCTCCCCCGTCTCTCTCTCCCCCCTCTCTCACACCTCTCTCTCCCCCTCCCTCTCTCCCCTCCCTCTCCCCCCCTCCCTCTCTCCCTCCGCTCTCTATCCCCCTCCCTCCTCTCTCTCTCTCCCTCTCTCTCTCCACCTCTCAACCCACCACTCTCCCATCTTCCTCTCTCCTCTTTCCCCTCTCTCTCTCCTCTCACTCTCTCCCTCTCTCTCGCCCTCTCTCCCGTCAAGCTCTCTCTCTCTATCTCTCCTTCTCACTCCCACTCTCCCCCTCTCTTCCTCCCCCCTCCCCATCTCTCTCCCCGTCTCTCTCCCCTGTCTCTCTCTCCCCTCTCTCTCTCCTCCTCCTCACTCCCCCTCTCTCCCTCTCTTTCCCCTCACTCTCACCCCCCCTATTCTCACCCCTCCCTCCCTCTCTCCCTCTCTCTCTCTCCCGTCTCTCTCTCTTTCTTTGTCTCTCTTTGTTTGTCTCTCTCTCTCCCCGTCTCTCTCTCCCCATCTCTCACTCTCTTTATCTCTCTCATCTCTCCCTCCCCCTCTCTCCCCCCTCTCTCTCCCCCTCTCTCTCCGTCTCTCCCCATCTCTCTCTTTCTCCACATACCTCATATATTCTCCCCGTATTGTCTTTATGTTTATCTTCTGTTGATCTTTAAACATGACCCAATCCTCATGCTTCCCGCTCATCTTTGCTCCGTTGTACTTCTTCACTTTAATGTTTATACTGTCCCTGACGTCCCTCGTCAGCCACAGTCGTCCCTTTCTCCCCTTGGAATCTTTCTTCCTCTTTGCAATGAACTGATCCTGCACCTTCTGTATTATTCCCAGAAATACCTGCCATTGTTGTTCCACTCTCAACCCTGCTAGTGTATCTTTCCAGTCAACTTTGGCCAGCTCCTCCCTCCCACCTCCCTCCCTCCCTCATGGCTCCGGCGGTGAATGTCAGGAGCCGGAGCCCGGAGCGGAGAGACTGCGGCCGCCCGCCCGCCTCTGGTATGGATGCGCTCAGGGCGGGGATTTATTCATGAGCCGAAGCACTGAGGTGAGCGGATATTTCACCGCGCTCTTTACCTGCTCCCTGAACTTGGACTGGGTCACCGCGTAAATAAATGTGTTGGTGCAGCAGCTGAGATTCCTCAGCAAATACCCGACGTTGTTAAAGATGAATTGAGAATCATTCCGATCCTTTCCAATTCCTGTGATCTGATAATCGACGAAGTTTACAACCGCCGTCAGCCACAGGAGGATGAAGCTGCCGGAGATGGTGAAGAGTAAAACCATAGACCTCCTCCTGCTCTCCATCTCCGGGTCACTGCATTTCTCCCCCTTGCTCTCACCCCTCAGCCCCTTACGGACCCGACTGGCCACTAAAACGAGGCGGACTGTCAGAGCGTTGAGCAGCAGGATTACAGCGAAAGGGAGGAACGGAGTTAAAACCGTGTCGATCCAGTCATATGCCACCCACCCGGGGTAAGTGTAAACACTGTCCACCGTGCCACAGCCCCACGGGACATTGTCGATGATAAACACGGGTTCCCATGTGAAGTAGCGGGGAAGGTTTTTCACACAGAACAGAAGGCCGGCTGTTGCCAGAACCACAGCCGCAGTTTTCCCGGTGCAATATTTAGTTTTCAGCTTCTGGCAACAAATGGCGACAAAGCGATCAAAGGTGAAAGTGACGGTGAACCAGACAGAACAGTCTGTAGATGCAGACATCAGTACATAGTTAACACTACACACAGGGGTGATGGTCAGGAAACTCCAATAAAAGTAATGATATCGGATCTGATACAAAATGACCTCGGCCGCTGCCATGGCCACCAGGTAGCGAGTGGTGCAGGTGGAGAGGCCATACTTTCCCCGGGACAGGATCACAATCGCCACTAAATTCACTGCGGAAAGACAAGGGAACGGACACTGGGCATTTACTCAACACGGTCTCCAGGGGCGGCTGAACACGGGCTCGACTTTCAGCTCAAGATCTGGAGTGTTGGAGTCGCTGCTCGGCTGCTGCAAGCTTAACAATGTCAGAGCCGGCTCCGACTGTGCCCGACCTGCCTGCCTGCTTCAGGGGACAAGAGATAAGGTGACGGGCAGCCGGGGTAAAGGGCGGGGAGGGAACGAGTAGCCACCCACCCGCTACAATAGGCGCAATGGTCCTTTCTATAGTGAACCCTGCTGCTGCTCACAGTCTGTGATGGGGCCGCTTTCACAGACTTAACCGTGAGCGGCCGGCCCCGTTTAACCAGGGCTCTGGGAACTCGGCATCTGATGGGAACGAGGAGGGAGGCTTCCAGAGGGAAGGCAGGGACAACATGGAACCCGGCAGCAGAGTGGCTCCGTTAATGGATTCATTCCACAGTGAGTTCAGTAGACAACAGGTGCAGGAGGAGGCCATTTGGCCCTTCGAGCCAGCATCGCCATTCAATGTCATCATGGCTGATCATCCCCAATCAGTACCCCGTTCCTGCCTTCTCCACATATCCCCTGACTCCATATTTTTAAGTGCCCTATCTACTCTCTTTTGAAAGCATCCAGTGAACCTGCCTCCACCGCCCTCTGAGACAGAGAATTCCACACTCACCACTCATCACTCTCAAGCTTCGACTGAGGTTATCCCAAAGGCTTCTTGATACAAACTACTTCACCTATTGCATTATCCCCAAACTCTGCCCTTCCAGAACCAGGTTAGCATTCAGCACAGATAAGGGAAATTACTCAGAAAGGACTTTACACAAGTGTAGACAAAAGTGCTGGAGAAACTCAGCGGTGAGGCAGCATCTATGGAACGAAGGAAACAGGTAACGTTTCGGGCCGAAACCCTTCTTCAGACTGGAAATAGTTAGCTATTTCCTTCGCTCCATAGATGCTGCCTCACCAGCTGAGTTTCTCCAGCATTGTCTACCTTCGATTTTCCAGCATCTGCAGTTCCTTCTTAAACACTTTACACAAGAGTGCAGCTCGTAGGAGCAGAATTAGGACATTCGGCCCATCATGTGTACACCGCCATTCAATCATGGCCGATCTATCTTTCCCTCTCAACCCCATTCTCTTGCCTTCTCCCCGTAACCCCCCGACACCCGCACTAAACAAGAACCTATCACTCTCCGCCTTAAAACTTTCCATTGACTTGGCCTCCACCCCCGTCTGCCGCAATGAATTCCACAGATTCACCACCCTCTGTCTAAAGAAATTCCTCCTCATCTCCTTTGTAAAGGTAAAGGTAAAGCTGGGGGAAGAACGCACTACAATGGCCGCCATATCCAATAGCCCTGATATTCCTCTTTCTCTCCCTCCCCACACAAGGTGCCCTTCACACTTCCCTCCTGAAGCAGAGGCCAATTGTTGCAAATGAGAGTCCACCCCTTCTGGTCCTGACGGTCGACGCAGAAAGCAGAGTAACTCAGCGGGACAGGCACCATCTCTGGAGAGAAGGAATGGGACTGAAGAAGGGTCTTGATCCGAAACATCACCCATTCCTTCTCTCCAGAGATGCTGCCCGTCCCGCTGATTTACTCCAGCACTTTGTGTCTATGTTCGATTTAAACCAGCATCTGCTGTTCTTTCCCACACACGAAATCCAGACGGTGCCAGGAATGCAACCTATTATCCCCATGTATGGATGATGTGGGATATATGTACCAAAGCACAGAGACAGGGGGGGGGGAGTTAGTCGTGTTAGTTCAGACATACAGCGGCTAATCTCAGCAGACTCAAGATGGTGCAGGTGAAGTAACAACCCACACACACACACGGCGGTAGATCCGCAGCCACTGGTCCAGGAGATCGATCCAATTATTGACCAACAGGCTGTGGGTGGAATCCGACTGTGACAGACAGACTCCACAGTGAGACACAGTGTCCACAGGAGCGGGTGTTCACTCTGATCAATAACTCAGACACAGTGAACTTCACAATGTGAACCCCTCTCTCCCAGTCACACCGTCCCGGAGAGCTGCCTGCCTGCCTGCCTGTCCCGAGCACTGGGACAACTCTAGGCAAGGTGCCACTGAAGGCAAGAACAACATTCTAGTGGCTCCCGGCCGGCAGCAGTGAGAGAAAAAGAGGCTTAGTTTCAGCTGTCTGAAAATAAGACAAATCACAGCAGCGTTAATTCACAAATATTTCACTGAGAGGATTGATATTCTTCACATATTCTTGTACAACGATCATCAGTTGGGAACTTGTAACATGATGAGAATCAGGTCAACACCAGTTAACACACGGATGGAGTTATAACACTTGAATTGTTCTGCTCACTGACCAGGGACTCCAACGGCAGCAATGATCACGTACAGGATTTTCTGCACGTCGTAACATTCATAAAGCTTTTCCCCCATTTTCTCTGCCCAGCGACGTGTCCCCGTGAGCTACCGGTAATGTCTCGGAATGAAATGCTGGGACAGAACATTCCTGGAGATTTTATACCATTTTCCGTCTCCACCGGGACAGTGAAGTTTCAACAGAGTTTAAAAATAGAGATTTAGAAATGATTCACAAACAGATGACATCAGCCGAGTGAAATCCCTGCTGAGACAGACAGGTTGTAATTTAATCAGGGAATTGATTGAGAAACTCCAAAGACTGGGAATTGTGGCGATAGATATTAAGGGGTGGAAATTGGGAGCGGTGGCATTGTTCCAGCAAAGGGGATATTGTTTTAAACTCCATCAGATCCAACTCTCTACCTCATGTTGTTTGTCTGATTTCCTTCAATCCGTTTCACTCAGCAAGGCAATGCCAAATTCCAAAGACCCTCTCAGGGCTTCTGGTGCCCAGTTTGAAGGTGGACTGGACTGGGCGACCTTTGTCCACAGGTTGAGGAATTAGTTCAACACATCACCTCGGACTAAAATGCCCCCCTCCCCCTCCACTCTGCTTCACCACTCAATATGATCGCGGCTTCACTGAATGTGACCTCAACCCCACACTCCCGCTGACTGACCCCGGGAACCATTCACTCCCTGCTTGCCTGGAATAGATCTGACTATACCATGGGGCAATAACATTCTCTGCCTTCCTTCATCACCTCTGTGGAGGAATGATCCAAAGACTCACGACACTCAGAGAACAGAAACATTGCCGCCTCAAAATTGTCCTAAACCTAAATAAAACAGCGAATGATGCAGCACCTCTCCCTCCTCTCTTTCTCTCACCATCCATCCTTACTGATGTCACTCTCTCTGAACTGTTACTCTCTCTCCTACGCTCTCCATTCCCCTTCTCTGGGCTGCCCTCTCTACGTCCACTGATGGAGTGACACACGGTGGGATAGTACTCGAGGGATAAAAATGGGGCAGAATTGACGCAGTGACACACTGTGGGTAGTACAGATGGACTGACATTCTGTGAGGTGTTACTGATGGAGGATCACGCTGTGGTGGTACTGATGGAGTGACACACTGTGGTGGACCTGATGGAGTGGCACACTGTGGTGATACTAATGAAGTGACACACTGGTGGTACTGATGGAGGGGTGAACTGTGGTGATACTGAAGGAAGGTTCTACTGTGGTGGTACTGATGGAGGTCACGCTGTGATGGTACTGATGGAGGGACACACTGCGGTGGTACTGATGGAGGGACACACTGTGGTGGTACTGATGGAGGGACACACTGTGGTGGTACTGATGGAGGGACACACTGTGGTGGTACTGATGGAGGGACACACTGTGGTGGTACTGATGGAGGAACACACTGTGGTGGTACTGATGGAGGGACACACTGTGGAGAAGTACTGATTGAGTTACACTGTGGTACTAGTGATGGAGTGACACACTGTGCTAATACTGATGGAGGGACACACTGAGGTGGTAAGGAAGGATTGACACACTGTGGGCAAGCACTGATGTACTAACACATTGTAGGGTAGTACCATTGGAGTGACACTGTGGAGTAGTACAGATGGAGTGATACACTGTAGGGTAGTACTGATAGAGTGATGCACTGTGTGCCAGTGCTGATGTAGTGGCCTACTGTGGGATAGAACTGACGGGGTGACAATGTGGCATAGTACTGATGGACTGTCACTGTGTGACAGGGCTGATGGAATGGCACACTGTAGGATAGTTCTGATGGAGTGACAAACTTCCGGTTATTACTGATGGACTGACACAATGTGTGGAACTACAGATGGGGAGACATACTGGGGAGCCTCACTGATGGACTGACAATTTGTGGTAGCACTGATGGAGTGACACACTGGAGTAGTCCTGATGGAGAGACAAACGTCGGGGTGGTACTGATGGTGCGATACACTATGAGGTCGTACTGGGACTGACACACTGTAGGGTAGTGCTGATGGAGTGATAAACTGTGGGGAAGTGCTGATGGAGTGACACACTGCGGAGTATTACTGATGAAGTGATCAAATGCATGGCAGCACTGATGGAGTGATACACTGTAGTGTACTCATGATGGAATGACAATCTTCGATGTGGTACTCATGGAGTGACACACTGAAGGGTAGCACTGATGGAGTGGTAACATGAGCTAGTTCTGATGGAGTGACACACTGTAGGGTAGCACTGATGGAGTGGTAACATGAGCTAGTTCTGATGGAGTGACACACTGAGGGGTAGTACTGATGAAGTGACAAAAACAGTGGGGTAGCGCTGATGGAGTGACATACTTTGGTGAAGTACTGATGGAGAGACACCGAGAGGTAGTATTTTTGGAATGACACATGGGGTGGGGTAGTACTGATGGAGTAATACACTGTGGCTAGTACAGATGGAATGACACACTGTAGGGCAGTACTGGTGGAGTGACACACTGTGGGAGAATTTATGGAGGGACACACTGTAGGGTAGTACAGATTGAGTGACACGCTATGGTGAATGTCTGATGGAGTGACACATTGTGGGGGCGGTACTCATGTATTATCACTAGTGTGCAGCAGTACTAATGAAGTGATCAAATGTATGGTAGCACTAGTGGAGTGACACACATTACGGTAGTCATGATGGGGTGAGATACTTCGCCGTGGTACTGATGGAGAGATACACTGTGGGGCAGTACTGGTGTAGTGATAACTTGTGGGGTAGTTCTGATAGAGTGGCACACTGTGGGGCAGTACTCATGGAGAGACACTGTGGAGTAGTACTGATGAACTGATCAAATGCATGGCAGCACGGATGGAGTAATATTTATGGAATTCACTGCCACAGAGGGCCGTGGAGGCCAAGTCACTGGATGGATTTAAGAGAGAGTTAGATACTCTAGGGGCTAGTGGAGTCAAGGGATACGGGGAAAAGGCAGGCACGGGTTATTGATAGGGGACGATCAGCCATGATCACCATAAATGGCGGTGCTGGCTCGAAGGGCCGAATGGCCTCCTCCTGCGCTTATTTTCTATGTATCTATGATAGAGTGACACACTGTGGGGTAGTACTGATGGAGTGACATAATCTGGGCTAGTACTTATAATGACAGATTTTCATATCGTTTCAAGGATTCTTTCCTTTAGTCACTATGATTGAAGACAGTGGTTCAGGAGATAATCAAAAAGCATTCACGAGCTCTCCACGAGACATTTAATGCCGTCGAAATATAAATCTTCCAAACACAGTCTCTTGATTAATACTTTCTTTATTGTAATAGTAAAAAGAGTAAGATATTCATCCAAACTTCTTCTTGTATAAATACATTTTGATCTTACTCGTGGTTAAACTCGGGGATGGTTGAAAGCTGTGACCTCCCCGCATGCTTCTTCAAACTAAACTAAAACTACTAGCAAGTCTGCGCGATAATCCCAGCCGCAGAAACGCCTCAGACTACGTATAAATCCCACCCTTATAATTACAGGCAGTTACAATTGAAAGGTAACTGGTTATAGTTATAACATACTGAGTTAAGCTAAATGGCTGCTACAGTACTGGTGTACTAATATATTGTGGGGTAGTAGCGATGGAGTAACCCACTGGGGATGTACTGATGGATTGGCACAATGTGCGGTAGCATTGATGGAGTTACACAGTGTGGGGTAGTACTGACGGAGTTGTAATGTTCTCTGTAAGGCCCTGTTGTGACTAGCACAACGTAGACACGTCCGCCATCTTATAAGTAAGATTTAATCTGAACAACCAACGGAAACTTCTGGAAGTTTACCTGACTTCAGTCACGAGGCACAGGCGCATTTGCCAGCATCAGCTTTTGGCTTCAAGGGGCACTGGCATTTATATTACATATACATCACATCTCCCCCTTCACTTTAATTACATAACATCTCCCCCTTCACTTTAATTACATAACATCTCCCCCTTCCCTTTAATTACATCACATGTCCCCCTTTAACGTTGGGATCAAAACTCATAACTTGAACCTTTAATCAATTTAATGTGGATAAAGTACCACAAATAACACAGTGCTCTTCATACTTTAAAACTATAAAATCATTGCCCAACAATATTACATAACCAGTCGAGTTGGGGGTTTTGACAATCGCCCACTTCTCGTGCAAGTCGTATTTCCAACTCGTTCTGTGTTGTATTTCTATTGTGTGCGAGTGTGGCTTGGCACACTTTGAGCCGATCCCCCACCACAGAACCTTGTGATGCGGCCTGTGATTGTTATCTTGAGTCTGGGAGATTTGCTCCGTCTGGGAGAGGGGTTCATCCTTGTGGGTGTGTTCGCGCTCGTCTGCTGCGTGTTGCCAGGGCATGGCTCAGCTGTTTCATGCTCAGGTCGTATGTCCTTCCTGTTTCTGCGGAACTCAGTACCACTCGGTGTAGAGATGACGTAGCTCCGAGAGGACAGGTTTTCTCTTGCAATCCGACCACGTTGCCACTCGGTTGGTTTGGCATGAAACCACACCTGCTGTTGTTGTTCGAGGCGGGGCAGCGGCTCGGCACTTGCCTTCTCATTGAAGTATGCTGCCTGTTTTTCTTGCCGGACGGCCAGTTGTGGTCCCATGGGAGGGACATGATGAGGCAGTAAGAGCGATAGAGGCGATGGCAATTTGCTTCTTAACAGTCTACTGTTCAGTAACTGTAAGGGGGCATAGCCGCCTGTCCCATCAAGGGGGGTGTTGCGGTATTCGAGGATGGCGTACATCGGGTCACGGCCACTGCGTTTGGCTTTCCTCTTGATACCTTTTATAGTTTGCACACAGCGCTCTATCTGCCCGTTGCTCTGTGGACATATGGGACTTGAGGTGACATGGGCAAATTACCAGTAATCCTGGAACCTACGAAACTCTGCACAGTCAAGACAGTGGAGCACATAGTCACCAGTTGCCCCAAACACCGGCCACCGAATGGTGAACGAGGTCTGATTGACCTGGACGATGACACGTTGGCCTGGCTCGCCTCAACGGAGCTGCAGGTCTACTAGATGTAACTAGTAGAGTGGATAGGGGAGAACCAGTGGATGTGTTGTATCTGGACTTTCAGAAGGCTTTCGACAAGGTACCACATAAGAGATTAGGATACAAACTTAAATCACACGGTATTGGGGGTTCAGTATTGATGTGGATAGAGAACTGGCTGGCAAACAGGAAGCAAAGAGTAGGAGTAAACTGGTCCTTTTCACAATGGCAGGCAGTGACTAGTGGGGTACCGCAAGGCTCAGTGCTGGGACCCCAGCTATTTACAATTTATATTAATGATCTGGACGAGCTAATTGAAAGCAACATCTCCAAGTTTGCGGATGACACTAAGCTGGGGGGCAGTGTTAGCTGTGAGGAGGATGCTAGGAGACTGCAAGGTGACTTGGATAGGCTGGGTGAGTGGGCAAATGTTTGGCAGATGCAGTATAATGTGGATAAATGTGAGGTTATCCACTGGTGGCAAAAACGGGAAGGCAGACTATTATCTAAATGGTGGCCGATTAGGAAATGGGGAGATGCAGCGAGACCTGGCTGTCATGGTACACCAGTCATTGAAAGTAGGCATGCAGGTGCAGCAGGCAGTGAAGAAAGCGAATGGTATGTTGGCCTTCATAGCAATAGGATTTGAGTATAGGAGCAGGGAGGATCTGCTGCAGTTGTACAGGGTCTTGGTGAGACCGCACCTGGAGTATTGCGTACAGTTTTGGTCTCCAAATCTGAGGAAGGACATTATAGCCATAGAGGGAGTGCAGAGAAGGTTCACTAGACTGATTCCTGGGATGTCAGGACTTTCATATGAAGAAAGACTGGATAGACTTGGCTTATACTCGCTAGAATTTAGGAGATTGAGAGGGGATCTTATAGAAACGTACAACATTCTTATGGGTTTGGACAGGCTAGATGCAGGAAGATTGTTCCCGATGTTGGGGAAGTCCAGGACAAGGCGTCACAGCTTTAGGAGAAGGGGGAAATCCTTTAAGACCGAGATGAGGAAAAACGTTTTCACACAGAGAGTGGTGAATCTCTGGAACTCTCTGCCACAGAGGGTAGTTGAGGCCAGTTCATTGGCTATATTTAAGAGGGAGTTAGATGTGGCCCTTGTGGCTAAAGGGATCAGGGGGTATGGAGAGAAGGCAGGTACGGGATACTGAGTTGGATGATCAGCCATGATCATATTGAATGGCGGTGCAGGCTCGAAGGGCCGAAAGGGCTACTCCTGCACCTATTTTCTATGTATCTATGTATCTATGACAGAAGAAGAAGCACAGTCAAATTGTCTCGCATTGTCTGTCATCACGAAGTCAGGAATGCCATTCCGGGCAAACATTCCCGTCATCTCGCCTATCACCGAATGTGACGTCATGTCTGTCAGTTGCGCTATTTCTGGGTACTTGGAGTAATAGTCCACTACAAGCAAATGGTCAACTCCATCCAGATGGAAGATGTCTGCACCGACCTTAGACCAAGGTCTGCTGGGGATGAAGTGTGGTTGGAGCGGTTCACTTGCTTGTCTGGTCGCCTGGCATATCGAGCAATTTCCCAATGTGTCCTTAATCTAGGGAAATTGATGAGGGTAAAGCAGTGGATGTTGTCTATACTAGGGAAATTGATGAGGGTAAAGCAGTGGTTGTTGTCTATATGGACTTCAGTAAGGCCTTTGACAAGGTTCCTCATGGAAGGTTGGTTAAGAAGATTCAACTGTTGGGTATTAATGGTGGAGTAGCAAGATGGATTCAACAGTGGCTGAATGGGAGATGCCAGAGAGTAATGGTGGATAGCTGTTTGTCAGGTTGGAGGCCGGTGACTAGTGGGGTGCCTCAGGGGTCTGTGTTGGGTCCACTATTGTTTGTCATGTACATCAATGATCTGGATGATGGTGTGGAAAACTGGATTAGTAAGTATGCAGATGATACTAAGATAGGTGGTGTTGTGGATAATGAAGTAGATTTTCAAAGTCTACAGAGAGATTTAGGCCATTTGGAAGAGTGGGCTGAAAGATGGCAGATGGAGTTCAATGCTGACAAATGTGAGGTGCTACATCTCGGCAGGACAAATCAAAATAGGACGTACACGGTAAATGGTAGCGAATTGAGGAATGCAGTTGAACAGAGGGATCTAGGAATAACTGTGCATAGTTCACTGAAAGTGGAATCTCATGTAGATAGGGTGGTAAAGAAAGCTTTTGGTGTGCTGGCCTTTATAAATCAGAGCATTGAATATAGAAGTTGGGATCTAATGTTAAAATTGTACAAGGCATTGGTGAGGCCAATTCTGGAGTATGGAGTACAATTTTGGACGCCTAATTATAGGAAGGATGTCAACAAAATAGGGAGAGTACATAGGAGATTTACTAGAATGTTGCCTGGGTTTCAGCAACTAAGTTACAGAGAAAGGTTGAACAAGTTAGGTCTTTATTCTTTGGAGCGCAGAAGGTTAAGAGGGGACTTGATAGAGGTCTTTAAAATTATGAGCGGGTTAGACAGAGTGGACGTGGATAAGCTTTTCCCATTGAGAGTAGGGAAGATTCAAACAAGGGGACATGACTTGAGAATTAAGGGACAGAAGTTTAGGGGGAACATTAGGGGGAACTTCTTTACTCAGAGAGTGGCAGCTGTGTGGAATGAGCTTCCAGTGGAAGTGGTGGAGGCAGGTTCGATGTTATCCTTTAAAAATAGATTGGATGGGTATAAGGACGGGAAAGGAATGGAGGGTTATGGTCTGAGTGCAGGTAGATGGGACTAGGGGGAAGTATTTATTTTTAATTAAAAAAAAAAAATTTTTAATGTTCGGCACGGACTTGAAGGGCCGAGATGGCCTGTTTCCGTGCTGTTATGGTTATATGGTTATATGGTTATAATCTGTGCATTCATTCCAGGCCACATAAATAAATTGCGGGCTCATTGTTTCAGTTTCACTACTCCCAGGTTTGATTCATGTAGCGCGTTCAGCATCTGCCTTCGCATGCTTTGGGGGACTAAAATTCGGTTTTCCCTCAAGACTAAAGGGTCTGTCCCATGAACATGCGACTTCCCACTTCGATCCCGATCCCACTTCGATGCGGCCCCCGCTTCCGGTTTGGTCGCACTTGCCGCATGCAGTCGCATGCTGATGGGACAGGCCCTTAATCCATCGACTTCAACCAGCTCATCATGGTATGTATGAAACGTAATCAGGTCTGAGGGCAGATCACGCCTGTTACTAGGCCAACCGTTTGTTATGCACTCGCACAACAGTGTAAAAGGCCTGTCTCACGAGTCTACGGTCATTGGCGGCGAAACGGGAAGAATCTGCCGCGATAGACCGCGTGCCGCGTGAGAACGTACAATTCCGGGGCCGTGCGGCGGTGTTCCCAACACCGCACGGTGCTAAAATAAAACCGACAATGTTGAAAACTATATACTCACCGCATAACCTCCACCAGTGATGCACGAGTGCGGCACGGCCGCCCGCACGGGCCGCCGCCAGTGTGGCTCGGGCGCAGTGCGTCAAACCTCCACTGCCACAGCCTCCGCCAGTGAGGCACGTGCCTTCGCCAGTGAGGCACGTGTGCGGCACGGCCACAGGCACAGCCACCGCTACAGCGCCGCGATCAGGATGGCCGCCGCCACAGCCGCCGCTTGTGAGTCACGTGCGGCGGGCCGACGTCATCGCAGTCGGCCCGCCCTTTTTTTTACTTACCGCAAGCACGTGGGACCAGCCGTGTTTGAATTACTCGGCCCCCGCGCAGCATCCGTGCGGCGCTCCAGTGGATAGGCTCGGTGCTCTCGCCGTTGCCGCGCGGTCCCCGCTACCGGCGACGCCGCGCTTCACCGCCGATGACCGCAAACAGGTAAGACAGAGCCTTTAGGGTTCGATTTTTTTCTGTTTCAGCTTTGAACTGCACAAGGCGCTCGTCTGACATGTGTAGGATGGCATCTACAGCGTGTATCAAAAGTTCGGCAATGTGATGTGGTCTTCCGCAGGCATGTTTGCACTGGGCAGCCAGATCAGGGTATCGGGGGCAAACATTTCTCGTCCCGGGTTCCACCGTATCTCCAGGTCGTACTGTAGCAGGTGCATTCACATGCGCTGGAGTCTGGGGCTTAGTTTGTGTGGGGGCTTGGCCAGCAAGCCAACTAACGGTTTGTGGTCAATAAAGATTACTGTGCGCTGACCGACAATGAATTCATGAAACTTTCTGCATGCGTACAATATGGAGCACAACTCCTTCTCTATAGTCGCATAGTTGCGCTCGGCCGCGTTCACACGTCGTGATGCGTAGGCAACAGGTCTCATGTCTTGCATTAGGACCGCTCCAAGACCGCTGTTGGAAGTGTCTGTGGCAATTGAAACGGGCACATTCACATCATACAGTTTGTACGGGTGGCGATGTGAGTAGAGACTTCAGCTGGTCTATTGCCTGTCTGTGTTTGTGCACCAAATGCCACGCTACTCCCTTTTCTGTTAGCTGTCTAAGTGGGGCGGTGATCTCCGAATCACCGAAAGGTTTGGAATAAACTTGGGCATGTATGTCACCATCCCCAAAAACGTTTGCACTTCAGCCTTGTTTGTCGGGTATAGCATTTGTACCATGCTGCTGACACGAGATGGGCTTGGTGACACGCCTGCTTGCGAGATGACGTGTCCCACATATTCATTCTCGTGTGAGCGCATTACAGACTTTCTGGGATTGAGCTTTAGGCCTGATTCTTTCACCCGTTCGAGTAGGGCTTTCACCCTTGCGACATGTTGTGCTGCGTTGACACCGCAAACGAGAATGTCGTCAACGACTATCTCCACCCATTCTAAATCGCCAAACTCTTCCTGCATCGCCCGCTGCCAAATCTCACTTGCAGATGAGATTCCAAAAGGAAGCACGAGGTATCGGTATCTCCCAAAGGGAGTATTAAATGTGCTCAGACGCGAGCTGTCATCGCTCAGTGGGAACTGCCAGTACGCACTTGTAGCGTCAAATTTCGAGAACCATTCTGCCTTCGGCATGCGGGCTGCAATGTTCTCGAACATCGGCATCGGGAAATTCTCCCTACAAATGGCCGCATTGAGGTCACGTGGGTCAAGGCATATGCGGACTTCGCCACTTGGCGGAATTCACCCAATTTGTCGGTTGGCTCACCGGCTTTATGACTCCCACGCTTTCCATGCTCTCTAATTCGGCTTTGACCTTATCCCTGATCTTATAGGGGATAGTGCGGGGTGGGTTTTGCTTAAGTTGCACGTTCCCTTGCAGCACTATGGTGTATTCATGTCTTTTTAGCCATCCCAGCCCTTGGAAAATCTCGCGGTTTTCCTCAATAATCCTCGCAGTGTATGATGGGCTCGCACTCACGCCATCAACCGCCTCCTTTCGCACAAGAAGCCGTAACTTTTCACACGTTAGTTTCCCAAATATAGGTTTCACATTCCCCTCCACTATTTGAAAGACAACCCTATGTTCTTTCTTACCCACTTTGACGTTCCCCTTTGCCTGCCCCACAGGCTTCATTGTATGTCCAGAGTATGACCTCAGTGTCACGTTCGTGTTCAGCAAGGCAAGTCCAGTCTTTCTGAACAAGTGCTCTGGCAGGATGTCCACTTGAGTTCCAGAGTCGAGTTTGAACTCAATGTTCACATTGTTGATGCTGCACACCTGTCCCCATTCACACGTTGACTCAATAACGGCGTCAATCAAGGCGTCAATGTAGAATACATCAACGTCGTCGTCCACTGGCTCAGGCAGCGGTGAAGCGTTCATCTGGAACTCGATGTCGTACACGTCACGGCACCAGTCCCCGGCCTTTTGTCTGATTAGCCGGTCATGTTTCGGGGACGTGCGCGGCTGTTGGGTGCTCTATTTACCGGACAGTCGGGGGATCTGGAAAGATGTCCAATCTCTCCGCAGGTATAACATCTCATGTACTGAGCGGGGCAGTAGTTGCCTTTATGGCCGCTGTTGCATGACCGGCAGACGGTATCCTTACCCGAATCGCGGATTTCTGTCTGTGGCTGTCTGGGTCGCGAATCCCTGCCTCGGCCCCATGGCCGACTGGCGCTGTCCCGTTTCACTTAATCAACTGTCTCTTCGGTGTCGATGGTGGTCGGGGCAATCTGCTTCACATGCTCGGATGATGCTTCGGCGATCATACACATCACTGCATTTTTCCAGTGTTAAATCATCGCATTGTAGTCGTTTTTCCCGGAGCGGCTGGCTGGTGATGCCGCAGACAATTCTGTCTCGCAGCAATGAGTCATGAATAATGCCAAACTCGCTATCATTAGCTAAAGACTTCAATGCAGACAGGTAGCTGGAGAAGGTCTCCCCTCGCCGCTGATTACGTGTATTAAATAAGTATCTTGTGACAGTTAAGTTCTTTTTTGGTTCACAGTATGTCTGAAACTTATTCTTCAGTGGTTGTATTTTGTCACTTTCCTCAGGGGTGAACCGAAAGGTCTCATAAATCTGCTGAGCTGCTGGTCCAGCCACGTGGAGGAATGTTGCACACCAAATCTTTTCAGGCTTACCCGTCAGTTCTGTTCCCGTCTCGTACACTGGAATGCCCTTATCCAGCCCTTATAATTCTTGGCCAAGTTCCCTTGCATGGAGAGTGGCCCCTGAGGCTTGTTCCTGCAATTCTTTTCTTTAGTTTTTTTTTAACTTTGACACCATGTAATGTTCTCTGTAAGGCCCTGTTGTGACTAGCACAATGAATACGTCCGCCATCGTGTAAGTAAAATTTAATCTGAACAACCAACGGAAACTTCTAGAAGGTCACGATGTACAGGCACATTTGCATATACATCACATCTCTCCTCCCCTCTCCTCCCCTCTCCTCTCCTTTACCCCCCTTCCCCTTCCTTCCACCCTCTGCTCTTCTCTCCACCCTCATCTAACATCTCAACCCTTCTCTCCCATACTCTGTTCTCCTCCTCGCCCATCTCCCCTCCTGATCTACTTATCTAATCCCCTCATCTACTCCCTCATCTCCTCTCCTATCCTCTCATCTACTCCCCTCACCTCTCCTGTCATCTCACCTCTCCCCTCCACTCTGCTCCTCTCCTGCTATACTTACCTCAACTGTGCCCTCTACTCTCCTCCCTCTGCTCCACTCCTCCCGTTTCCTCCCCTCTCCCCTCCCCTCCTCTCCTCTGCCCTCTCCTCTCCTCTCCTCTCTCCTTTCCTCTCCGCTCCTTTCCTCCCGTCTTCTCCTCCCGTCTTCTCCTCCCGTCTTCTCCCCTTTGCTCTCCTCTCCTTTACTCCACTTCCCCTTCATTTCTCCCTCCGCTCTTCTCTCCCCCACATCTCTCCTCTCCACCCTTCTGTCCCCTCCTCTGCTCCCGTCCTCTCTCCTCTCCTCCCCCTCCCCTCCTCCCTCTCATCTTCTCTCCCCCCACTTCTCTCCTCTTCACTCCTCTCCCTCCAACCTGTTGTGTCTGTGTAAGACTGTCCTTACAGTCATCACAAGAGAGCTCCGCCCCTATTTGTATATTTTCTGGGAATCAGTCCGGTGAAATCTTGGCTGGAATAAAATCCAACTTAAGGGGCTGACCCAATGCGGCGACCTAATTGGCGAGTTTAGAAGAATTTGCCCTCAACTCATACTCGCAGCATAGTCGACATGAGGTCCTAGGAGGTCTTTGTAACTCTCCTTCATGCTCGAGAGTAGTCCCCGCGTACTCGAGGCCTCAGCTAGGTCGCGAATTTTTTTTTTACTCGTAGCTTTAGTCGAAGTATGTCGTAGTAGGTCGGCATGTTATCCGTAGGTAATCGAGTGTAGTCGAAGGTAATCGAAGGCAGTCGAAGGAAGTCGTAGATAGCCTTCAACATAGTCGAAGGATGTCGAAGGATGTCGTCTTCACTCTCCACCATTCGGTGTCCAATTTTCCCGGAGCTAATCGAAGCTGGTCTTCAACATAGTCGAAGAGGTCGAAGGAGGTCTTCTACATAGTTGAGGGAGGTCTGCAACATGACACTTTTTCAAACTTTCCTAAACACTTCTAAACTCGCCAAATAGGTCGCCGCAGTGGGACAGCCCCTTTACTGACATGGGACAACATGAATCTGTATTGAGTTACTACCCATCAAATACTACAATACCCTCTCCTCTTCTCCCCTCTCCTCTCCTCACCTCTCCTCTCCTCTCCCCCCTTTCTCCTCCCGTCTCCTCTCCCCTCCTCTGCCTCCCTCCCCTTCCTTCTCTCCTCTCGCCCCCACCCCCGCTTTACTCACTCCTTTACATTCCTCTCCTCTTTCTCGTCCCCTCTCCCCTCCTCCCCTCTCCCCTCCTCCCCTCCACTCTCCTCACCACACCTCCTCTCCAATCCCTCCTCTTATACTCCACTCTCCTCTTATCTCCTCTCCTCCCCTCCACTCCGCTCCTCTCCTCTCCCCTGCTCTCTCCTCTCCTCTCCTCTCCTGTACACTGCTCTCCTCTCCTCTCCTCCCCTCTCTAATCCCCTCCTCTCCCCCCTCCCACACCTTCTCTCTCCCCACCCCTCAAATCCAGCAGCAAAGATAACTGATATATTGTGTAGGAGAGAAATTGTCTCTTCTCCTCTCCAATCCTCCCCTCTTCTCCTCCCGTCCCTTCCCCTCTCCTCCCTTCCCCTCTCCTCTACCCCCACCTCTCTGCTCCCTCTCCCTCTCCTCTCCCCTCGCATCTCCCCTCACCCCTCCGCTCCGCTCTTCTCTCCCCTTCCCTCTTCTCTCCCCTCCTCTCCTCTCTCCCATCCACCAATCTCTTCCCTCTTCCTCTCTTCTCCACTCCCCTCAAATCCAGCACCAAAGACAATAGTATATTATTATATTGGTATATTATTATTAGTTTGTCCTCCTCCCAATTATTATATTAGTACATTATCATATTGGTATATTAGTATAAATCGATTAGTATAAGATAATTATTCATCGTGAATTTACTGGATAACTGCTCAGTGATATTGTAATGGATTTAAGTCCATTGCAGAGAACATTCTGTAAGACGATGGAACGTTGTGTACCTGCGTAGCAACAGTGTAACCATGGCTAATAGTTGGGAATGTGCCCCAGTTAGAATCCGGGTATACTTTTGAGGAATGGACCAAAGTCCTGGAGGCTTGGTTCGCTTTTTTTAATAGAATAGAATAGAATAGAATAGAATGCCTTTTATTGTCATTCAAACAGCTTGGTTTGAACAAAATTGCGTTTTCTACAGTCTTACATTACAAAAAACCCAAGACCCAAACTTAACACAGTTTACATAAACATCCATCAGAGTGAATCTCCAACACCTCCTCTGACGGAAGGCAAAGTCTTATCTCTTCGCTTTGTTCTTCTCCTGTGGTCCAGCTGTCCAACTGCAGCGTCGAGGCAAGCTGGGGCTCCCGATGTTAAACCCCCCGGCGGGCGATGGTAAGTCCTGTGGCCATTTAAGCCATGTGGGGCGATGTTAGGCCCGGCTCCATGTCCTTTAAATCCCGTGATTCCAGCGGGAGAAGTTGCCATTGCAGGAGCTCCGAAAAGCCGTCTCCCACCAGGGACCTGGAGCTCCCGATGTTCCTGTCCATCGGGCCTGCGGCCGGAGCCTCCGAAACTCCGGAGTCGGGTTGCAGCCGCGCGCCACCACAGTTCTTCCCGTTCCGAAGCCGGCCAGCTCCGCGATGTCAGATCCGCAGGCTCCGCGACTGGAGCCCCCAGGTTGGTCCCGGTTGGAGGCCGCCGCAGGCTCCACGATGTTAGGCCCAACGACATCGGAGACACGACAGGGAAAAGGTCAGGTCCCCGAACGGGGAAGAGACTAACGGTTCCCCCCCAACCCCCCACACCCCACATATACATAGCTAAAAAATAATAATAAAAACCAGACTCAAGACATACATTTAACAAGACAAAAATAAAAAAAGACAGGCGGACTGTAGTCGAGCCGCTGCCGATAGGCGCCGCCCACACCACACGTCACTTAAAACCATATCACTTCAGAAGTGAAGAAAAGAGCATTGTTCCTTAAAGGTTTAGGCTCCTGTCTTCTCCTCTCCTGTCCTCTCCTCTCCTCTCCTCCTCTCTCCTTTCCTCACCTCTCCTCTCCTCTCCTCTCTTCTCCTCTCCTCTCCTCTCCTCTCCTCTCCTCTCCTCTCCTCTCCTCTCCTCTCCTCTCCCCTCCTCTCCTCTCTTCTCCTCCCGTCTTCTCTCCTATCCTTTCCTCTCCTCTCCTTTACTCCCCTCCCCCTTCATTCCTCCCTCCGCTCTTCTCTCCCCCACCTCCTCTCCTCTCCTCTCCTCTCCCCTGCTCTCCCCTCCTCCCCTCATCTACTCCCCTCATCTACTCCCCTCATCTACTCCGCTTCCTTCTCCCCTTCTCTCGCTCCTCCCCTCCTCTCCTCTCCTCTCCACCCTCCCCTCCTTTCCTCTCCTCGTTTCTCTTCTCCTCCGCTCTGCACTGCTTTCCTCTCCTCCCCTTTCCTTCCTCTCTCCCGCCTCTCTGTCCCCACCGCTCAAATCCAGCACCAAAGATTGTCTCATCTCCCCTTTCCTCTCCCATTTCCTCTCCTCCCTTCCCCTCTCCTCCTCTCCCCTCCTCTCTTCTCCCTTTCCCTCTCCTCTCTGCCTCACCTCGCATCTCACCTCTTCTCACCTATCTTCTCCTCTCCTCTCCTCCCCTCCCCATCCTTACTTCTCCTCTCCTTTACTTTCCTCTCCTCTCTCCCGTCCCCCCTTCTCCTTTCCTCTCCTCTCTGCCCTTTCCTCTCCTCCCCTCTCCTCTCCTCTCCGCCCCTCTGCTCTCCTCTCCTCTCCTCTCCATTACTCACCTCCCCCTTCCTTCCACCCCCTGCTCCTCACCCCCCTCATCTAACCTCTCAACCCATCTCTCCCCTACTCTGTTTCCCTCCTCTCCCATCTCCCCTCCTCATCTACTCATCTAATCCCCTCATCTACTCCCTCTTCTCCTCACCTACTCTCTCCTCTCCACCCTCCTCTCCTTTCTTCCCCCCTCCTCCCCTCTCTTCCCCTCTCCTCTCCTCTATTCCCCTCTCCACTGCTCCCCTCCTCTCTCCCCTCCCTCTCGCTCTCTTCTTCCCTCCCCTCAAATCCAGCACCAAAGTCCGGCGCCCCGTCCAACTCATGAACCGATGATCGGCCATGAGAAGGAGAGGTGGTGGTGGTGGTGTCGGCGGTAAGCGAAGGTCCGAAGATCTGACAGCTGGCCGGGCTGCCGCCCGAAGGGGGCCACGGGGGAGTCGCTGCTGCTGCTGCACTCCATGGGGTGGACGCGGCGCTCCGACCCGTCAGTCCCCTCGACCCCAGTAGTAGGCAGTCAAATATGGGACAAAGGCGGTCCCGTATGGGACAAACCAATCTAGCCCAATATACGGGATGTCCTGGCTAATACAGGACAGTTGGCAACCCAAGGTCACATAGTCATGCAGCATGGACATAAGGCCCTTCGGCCCAACTTGTCCATGCTGAGCAAGATACCACTCTAAATTAGTCCCAGTTGCCTGACTTTGCCCATATCCCTCTGAATCTTTCCTGTCCATATACATTTCAAAGGTCACTCAGATATGTTAGGTGTTTCATTTTGGTGCGTCCTACAAGGGCAGGACCTACACAGTGAATGGTAGGCCTCTGGGGAGTGTTGTAGAGCAGAGGGATCTAGGAGTACAGGTATATGGTTTCTTCAAGATGGTCAAGGCTAGATAGGGTGGTCAAAATGGCTTTTGGCACATTGGCCTTCATCAGTATTGAATATAGAAGTTGGGAGGTAATGTTGCAGTTTAATAAGACGTTGGTGAGACCGTATTTAGAGTATTGTGTTCAGTTCTGGGCACCATGTTATAGGAAAGATGTTGTCAAGCTGGAAAGGCTTCAGAGAAGATTTCCGAGGATGTTGCCAGGACTAGTGGGTGTGAGCTATTGGGAGAGGGTGAGTAGGCTGGGTCCCTATTCCATGGAGCGCAGAAGGATGAGGAGGGATCTTATAGAGGTATACAAAATCATGAGAGGAATAGATCGGGTAGATGCACAGTGTCACTTGCCCAGAGAATGGCAATCGAGCACCAGAGGACATAGCTTCAAGGTGAAGGGGAAAAGATTGAATAGGAATATGAGGGGTAACTTTTTCACACAAAGGGTGGTGGGTGTATGGAACAAGCTACCAGAGGAGGTAGTTGAGGTTGGGACTATCCCATCGTTTGAGAGACAGTTGGACAGGTACATGGATAGGATGGGAATAGGAGTAGAAGTAGGCCATTCGATCCATCAAGTCTACTCCGCCATTCAATGTCTGATCTATCTCTCCTTTCTCACCCCATTCTTCGGCATTCCCCCTATAACCTCTGACACCCGGGTGTACTAAGCGAGATGGGGCTCTTAAAGTTTGCGGAGACAGGGAATATGGGGAGAAGACAGGAACGGGGTACTGATTGTGGATGATCAGCCATGATCACATTGAATGGCGGTGCTGGCTCGAAGGGACGAATGGCCTACTCCTGCACCTATTGTCTACTGTCTAATCTAGAATCTAGACAAGATAGACTGAGAGAACACACGCGGTTGGGCATCACAGTGGCGCAGCGGTAGAGTTGCCGCCTCCCAGCGCCAGAGACCCAGGTTCGATCCTGATGATGGGTTCAGTTCAGTTCAGTTTAGTTTATTGTCACGTGTACCGAGGTACAGTGAAAAGCTTTTGTTGCGTGCTAACCAGTCAGCAGAAAGACAACACATGATTACAATCGAGACATTTACAGTGTGCAGATACATGATAAAGGAATAACGTTTAGTGCAAGGTAAAGCCAGCAAAGTCCGATCAAGGATAGTCCGAGGGTCACCAATGAGGTAGTAGTAGTTCAGCACTGATCTCCAATTGTGGTAGGATGGTTCAGTTGCCTGACAACATCTGTAAGAAGCTGGTACATGTATATATAACACATAAAGTACCATACAGCGCGTCGTCCACAGAGCGCAGAAGATAATTGGGACAAATCTACCAGCCTTGGAGGGCATCTACTATACACGGTGCCTCAGGAAGGCCGTCAGCATTCACAAAGACTCCTCACACCCTTGCAATGGACTGTTCGAACTTCTACCTTCCGGCAGACGTTACAAGGCCTTCTACGCCCGCTCCTCCAGACTTAGGAACAGCTTCATCCCCAGAGCTATCGCTGCTCTGACCCGGCCCTGCTGAGTGTCCCCCACCCCCATGAACTGTCTCCCTCGGATGGTCACGTCACACATCGACCCGGCACAGACACATTTACACTTTATACTGTTTTACTGTTTTGTTTATAAATCATGTTTCTCTTGGTATGTACATTTGTAGTTGATGAAGTTGTGACATCGGATGGAAGCTGCCAACCAAATCTCGTTGTACCTCTGTGCAATGACAATAAAATATATTATTATTATATTATTATTATTCTACCATACCACGCCGTTATTAAACAACAAAACTAAACTAAAATTACCTTCCTGTAACTCAGTATCATGGGAAATCAGTATCACTGATGCTGGAGGCAGGAAACATGTTCCTTTCTTTAGTCTCCCCTCTCTCCAGACATACTGCCTGTCTCGCTGAGTTACTCCAGCATTTAGTATCTACCTTCGATTTAAACCAGCATCTACAGTTCTTCCCTACACTGCAATGCCCTCTACATTTCTCAGCACATAATCAATAGCAGGCATTCCATCAAACGTTACAGCCAGAGCATTGTGAGCAGTTCGGGCCCCACATCTGAGGAAGGATGTGCTGGCTCTGGGGAGGGTCCAGAGGAGGTTTACAAGAATGATCCCAGGAATGAGTGGATTAACCTATGATGAGCGTTTGACGGCACTGGGCCTGTACTCGCTGGAGTTTAGAAAAATGAAGGGGGGGGGGGACCTCATTGAAACTTACAGAATAGTGAAAGACCTAGATAGAGTGGATACGGAGAGGATGTTTCCACTAGTGGGAGAGTCTCGGACCAGATGGCACAGCCTCAGAATTAAAGGACCTACCTTTAGAAAGGGGTTGTGGAGGAATGCCTTTAGTCAGAGGGTGGTGCATCTGTGGAATTCATTGCCACAGACAGCTGAGGAGGCCAAGTCAGTGGATATTTTTAAGGTGGAGATTGATCACTTCTTGGTTAGTACGGGTGTCTGAAGGTTATGGGAGAAGGCATGAGAATGGGGTTGAGAGAGAAAGATAGATCAGCCGCGATTGAATGGCGGAGTAGACGTGATGGGCTGAATGTCCTAAGTCTGCTCCTATCACTTATGAACATATGAGAGAAATAGCAAACATTTCACTTGGGCAGGTCCATGATGAAAAGGCATGTGGCATAAAACACAGTGCTGGAGGAACACTCAAGCAGGACAGGCAGCATCTCTGTAGGAAAGGAATGGGTGACTTTTTGAGTCGAGACCCTTCTTCAGACTGAGAGTAATGGGAAAGGGAAATGAGAGTGATAGCATCACATTTGTGTTTTGCAGTTCCTTGTGTCTAGAATTTATCGTGGAGGGACTTCGTTATAGAAACATAGAAAATAGGTGCAGGAGTGGGCCATTCGGCCCTTCGAGCCATGACCATTCAATATGATCATGGCTGATCATCCAACTCAGTATCCTGTACCTGCCTTCTCTCCATACCCCCTGATCCCTTTAGCCGCAAGGGCCACATCTAACTCCCTCTTAAATATAGCCAATGAACTGGCCTCAACTACCTTCTGTGGCAGAGAATTCCACAGATTCACCACTCTCTGTGTGAAAAATGATTTTCTCATCTCGGTCCTAAAAGACTTCCCCCTTATCCTTAAACTGTGACCCCTTGTTCTGGACTTCCCCAACATCGGGAACAATCTTCCTGCATCTAGCCTGTCCAACTCCTTAAGAATCTTGTAGTTTCTATAAGATCGCCCTCACTCTTCTAAATTCTAGCGAGTACAATCCGAGTCTGTCCAGTCTTTCTTCCACCATCTCCACCACCAACATGACAAGCAGAGCAAATGTCTAGTTTAGTTTGGAGATACAGCGTGGAAACAGCCCTTTTGCCGACCTGTGATCACCACGTACACTAGCACTATCCTACACACACGAGGGACAACCTGCAACTGCTCGGACAGGAAGGCTCTGCAGAGGGTAGTGAGGGGAGCAGAGAAGATCATTGGCGTCTCCCTACCCTCGGTACAAGAACTGTTCCTGAGCCGCTGTCGGAAAAAAGCTCAAAAAATTGCCAATGTGTGCACCCCCTCCACATACACCTGGATCTCCTGCCATCAGGCAAGAGATATCGCAGCATCAAAGCCCGGACTACAAGACTACTAAACAGCTTCCTGCCATATGCTGTGAGGCTGCTAAATAGCCACTCTGTACTCACAGTCACCTGATTCTGCGGCTTGGCACGGACACTATAATAACTGGCACTGGCCACTTCAATAACTGGCACTGGCCACGCAAATCAGCCACCCCGGACATGTTTATGATTGGTCTTACTGTATTTTAACGTTGTTTGTATCTATTTTAACTTATACTGTTCCATCAGGGACTGGATTGTTTTAGTGTTGTTATTATTATCTTTATGTGTGAAATTTTTTAAACGTCATGTGCGATGCTGGGAAACATATTTTCGTTTTGCACTGCACAACTGTTGCTTGCAAGATGACAATAAAGGAATTGAATTGAATTGAATGAATTGAATAATCTTTACCGAAGCCAATTAACCTACAAACCTGCACGTCTTTGAAGCGTGGGAGGAAACCGGAGCGCCCGGAGTAAACCCACGCATGTTACGGGGAGAACGTACAAACTCCATACAGACAGCACGCATAGTCAGGATGGAACACAGATCTCTGGCGCTGTGAGGCAGCAACTCTACCGCTGCGCCACTGTGTGACTCCACATTGGGAGAGAGGAGACACAGCCTCTGCTGAGGCTGGAATCTGTAAGAAGGACAAACGGCAGGAGGGACTCAGTGGGTCGGGCAGCATCTGTGGAGGCAGAGGGATGGACGACATTTCGGGCAGGAGCCTGCATCAGGACTGAGAGTGGACAGAGGTGACGCAGTCCAGACCATTTTCACACAGAGAGTGGTGAATCTCTGGAACTCTCTGCCACAGAGGGTAGTTGAGGCCAGTTCATTGGCTATATTTAAGAGGGAGTTAGATGTGGCCCTTGTGGCTAAAGGGATCAGGGGGTATGGAGAGAAGGCAGGTACGGGATACTGAGTTGGATGATCAGCCATGATCATATTGAATGGCGGTGCAGGCTCGGGGCCGAATGGCCTACTCCTGCACCTATTTTCTATGTATCTATGTATCTATGACACAAACCGACCTCCCTTCCATTGACTCCATCTACACCTCACGCTGCCTCAGCAAGGCCAGCAGCATCAACCCCGGCCACTCCCTCTTCTCCCCTCTCCCATCAGGCAAGAGGTACAGAAGTGTGAAAACGCACACCTCCAGATCCAGCTGTGATCGGGCAACTGAATCATCCCACCACATCTAGAGAGGGTGGTGAATCTGCGGAATGCTTTGCCACAGAAGGCTGTGGAGGCCAAGTCATAGGGCATTTTGAAGGCAGAGATAGATAGATTCTTGATTAGTACGGATGTCAGGGGTTATGGGGAGAAGGAAGGAGAATGGGGTTAGGAAGAGGAGACAGATCAGCCATGGTTGAATGGCAGAGTAGACTTGATGGTCCGAATGGCCGAATTCTGCTCCTATCACTTATGAACTGATGAATATTGACTTCCCTGTGAGGAAGATTGTGTGAATTAGAGTGTGTATCTAATCCAGACCACACAGAGGTGGCAACTTGCCTTCCTCCCTTTAGGCTGTGGGCCGAGCATCAAAAATGTGTCTACAATCCAGTTTTCGTGACCCAAGTCACCAAACTACATTACATTTCCCACAGATTTAGATGAAACTAGACCGAGTGCAGACCCGTTGGGTCTGGACACCGAACGTGCGTTTGCGGGGGGGGGGGGGGGGGCTGTGGCGTCACACTAACAACCCCCATTCCTCCAAAGCACGGTTGCGGGGTGGGAATCTTGCACCCACAAACATATACACTCCACACACCCCTTGATATTATCTTAATTTTATTAATTGGCTTCTTTTATCCCATCTCCACCCTATCCACTGACGAATAGCCCTCACCTCTCAGGTGCGTCTAGAGGGGGGGGGGGCAGAGAGAGTGTGCACAGACAGAGTGGAAGAGAGAGGGATAGTGCAGAGAAAAGATAAAGATCAAAGAGTGAGAGAGCAGAGAGATGGCGACTGACAGGCGCTGCAACTGGAAAAGTGATTTATTAAATCTTAAAATGTAAAT
>JAXLNO010002394.1:256956-285148 GCA_038087875.1 Malacoraja senta
GAGAAGGTAGAAGGAGGAAGGGAAGGAAGGAGAAGGAGAAGGAGAGGAGGGGAGGAGAGAGAGGTGAGTGGATGGAGGGGAGGGGCGAGAGAGAGGCGAAAGAAGAGAAGTAAAGGAGAGAGAGGAGCAAGAAAAACAGAGGTGCGAGGGGGAGGGTAGGGAGGAGCGGAGCGGAGAGAGGTGAGGGGGGGAGGAGAGGGAGATGGAGGGAGCGGGAGATGGAGGGGAGCAGAGAGGAGGGGAGAGGAGGGGAGAGGAGAGGCAGGGAGAGGAGAGTGGAGAGGTGTGAAGAGAAGCGGAAGGGGGGAGAGGAGAGGGGTGGAGAGGAGAGGAGGGGAGAGGACAGAAGGAGAGAGAGGAGAAGAGAAGAGGGGAGGGGATTGAAGAGCGGAAGGGGAGGAGGGGCGAGAGGAGAGGGGAGGAGAGTGGAGAGGAGGAGGAGAGAAGAGAGGAGAGGTGAGGAGAGGGGAGGTGAGGGGGAGAGGAGAGGGAGAAGGAGAAGAGAGGAGGGGAGGAGATGAGAGGGAATAAAAGAGAGAGTGGGGAGTAGGTGAGGGGACGAAGGGAGAGGCGAGCGGGGAAGGGTAGGAGAGGAGAGGAAGACGAGAGGAGAGGAGAGGAGAGAGAAGGGGACAATATCTCACCTCCACTATATTACAATTATCTTTGGTGCTGGATTTGAGGGGTGGGGAGAGAGAGGGAGAGGGAGGGGGAGGGGGGAGAGTGAAGGGGATTGGACAGCGCAGGAGAGGAGAGAACAGGAGTGGAGAGGAGAGGCGAGGAGAGGCGAGGGGAGGGGAGGAGAGGCGAGGATAAGAGTGGGGATCGTCCTAGCTTTCTCCTCCCCTTCCCAGCTCTCCCACAGCCCACTGTCTCCACCTCTTCCCGCCCCCCCACCCCCACATCAGTCTGAAGAAAGGTCTCGACCCGAACGTCACCTATTCCTTCGCTCCATAGATGCTGCATCACGTGCTGAGTTTCTCCAGCATTTTTGTCTCCCTTCGATTTTTCCAGCATCTGCAGTTCTTTCTTAAACGATCAGCCATGATTGAATGGCGGACTGGACGCGATGGGCCGAATGGCCTAATTCTGCTCCAGTGACTTATGAACAGCTTTTTGGTGCGTGCTGACCAGTCAGCGGAAAGACTATACATGATTACAATCGAGCCATTCACAGTGTACAGATACATACATATACATATACAGATACGTACACAGAACATGTACATATGCATATACAGAATATACAGATACATAATACAGATAAATGAGAGTGTGGCCAGGGTGCTCCCTCGGCAAGGCCAGCAGCAACCAGTCTCACCCCGGTCACTCCCTCTTCTCTCCTCTCCCATCACCAAGGGGTACAGAAGTGTGAAAACGCACACCTCCAGATTCAGGGACAGTTTCTTCCCAGCTGTTATCAGGCAACTAATCCACCCTATCACCAACTAGCGAGCAGTCCTGACCTCCCATCTTCCACATTGGAGACCCGCGGACTATTTTAATCGGACTTTACCAGATTTTATTGTGCACTAAACGTTATACATGTTATTCTCTTTATCATGTGTTTGTACACTGTGGACGTCTCGATTGTAATCATGTATTGTCTTTCCGCTGACTGGTTAGCACGCAACAAAAGCTTTTCACTGTACCTCGGTACACGTGACAATCAACTAAACTCAACTAAAATCTAAAGCCATAAGATCATAAGGAATAGGAGTAGAATTCGGCCATTCTGTCCATCAAGTCTACTCCGCCATTCCATCATGCCTGATCTATATCTCCTTCCACACCCCATTCTCCTGCCTTTTCCCCATAACCCCTGACACCCTTACTAATCAGGAATCTATCTATCTCTGCCTTAGGAGATGAGGAAACACTTTTTCACACCAGAGAGTTGTGAGTCTGTGGAGTTTTCTGCCTCAGAGGGTGTGGAGGGCGGTTCTCTGGATACTTTCACGAGAGAGCCAGATAGGGCTCTGAAAGATAGCGGAGTTAGGGGATATGGGGGGAAGGCAGGAACAGGGTATTGTGGGATGATCAGCCATGATCACATTGAATGGCGGTGCTGGCTCGAAGGCCGAATGGCCTAATTCTGCACTATTTTCTATTCTCTATGAAAAATATACACTGACGTGGCCTCCACAGCCTTCTGTGGCAAGGAATTCCACAGATTCACTGAAGAAATTCCTCCTCGTCTCCTTCCTAAAAGAACGTCCTTTAATTCTGAAGTCAGGCCCATGCTTAATATTTTTCCTCACTGCTTTTCCTCGTCTATGCACGGGTACGTTTTGCTGGACTATAACAGAGTTGGAATATCTCGACATGCTGCTGGCATGAGAGAGCTGTATTGAGAACATTGCTCTTGGGCACCTGCGGCCAATGTTTTCTCAAACACAGTGCAGTCCATTTTATTTCTTACAGCGCTCAGGCCGTGCCCAGTGTAATAAATCAAGAGATTCAATGACTGCTGTGGCTGTTATCAGCGACGCAACAGAAAGCAGAGAAACAAATAGTCTGATGTTGAAGAAAACTTCTGTTTTCTAAGATTGGATCTTTCCCCGTGCCAAAGTTCATAGCCATTGATTAGATGTGAGGCCTGCACGACACAAAGCCAGGGCAATTATGGATTTATAAACATAAATACGGTCATTTTAAATGTTGGCTTTTTTTCCCTGGTAATGTTCCTGCCAATCCCTCTCTTTCTACCCCCCCCCCCCCCAAACCCTTTGTAAGCTGTCAAATCCTGTTGGGAAAGACACCAAGTTCTGGAGTAGCTCAGCGGTTCAGGCAGCAAATCCTGGAGAACATGGATAGGCGATGTTTCGGGTCGAGACCCTTCTTCAGACTCGACCTAAAACGTCACCTATTAACCTTCTCCAGAGATGTTACCTGGCCCGCTTAGTTATAGAGTCGCAGGGTTAAATACAGCTTGGATTCAAACACTTTGAATCACTTCCCTATGGAAGGCGACTCCGGATTGTCAAAGCTGCCACAGCCAGACATAAAAACAGCTCTACTCAATAACCAAACATCTGTAGCATCCTTTTGCTCTGGTATTTTATTTAATTCACATGTTTAATCAATAATGTTTTATTATTAATGGTTTATGTGTCATTCCTAACTGTCACTGTATGCCATGTTGTCACTTGCGGGCGGAGCACCAAGGCAAATTCCTTGTATGTGAATACTTGGCCTATTCATTCATTCATTCATAACAGGCCCTTCGGCCTAACTTGCCCACACCGACCAACATGCCCCATCTACACTAGTCCAGCCTGCCTGCGTTTGGCCCATATCCCTCTAAACCTGTCCTATCCATGTACCTGTCTAACTGTTTCTTAAACATTGCAATATCTCTGCCTCAACTACTTCCTCCGGCAGCTCGTTCCATACACCCACCAACCTATGTGCGGAAATTTACCCCTCAGATTCTCATTAAATCTCCCCCCCCTCACCTTAAACCTAAGTCCTCTGGTCCTCGATTCCCCTACTCTGGGCAAGAAACTCTGTGCGTCTACTCGATCTATTCCTCTCATGATTGTGTACACCTCTATAAGATCACCCCTCATCCTCCTACGCTACAAGGAGTCTCTAGTTGCTGCCTGACCCGCTGAGTTACTCCAGCACTTTGTGACTTTCCTTGGTAAACCAGCATCTGCAGTTCCTTATTTCTAAATCCTGTTGGGGTCTGGTTCCAAGGACACTTGTACAAGTCCCCTCCAAGCTAACCCCCCTCCTTGGAGTGCAGGAGGATGAGGGGTGATCGTGTAGAGATGTATAATATCATGAGGGGAATAGATAGGGTGAATGCCCAGAGTAGGGGAATCGAGGACCAGATGACATAGGATTAAGGTGAAGGGGAAAAGATTTAATAGGAATCTGAGGGGTAACTTTTTCAAACAAAGGGCTGTGGGTATGGATGGAACAAGCTGTACAGAGCCCTAGTGAGACCACACCTGGAGTATTGTGTGCAGTTTTGGTCCCCTAATTTGAGGAAGGACATTCTTGCTATTGAGGGAGTGCAACGTAGATTAACAATGTTAATTCCCGGGATGGCAGGACTGTCCTATGCTGAGAGAATGGAGCAGCTGGGCTTGTACACTCTGGAGTTTAGAAGGATGAGAGGGAATCTCATTGAAACATATAAGATTGTTAAGCGTTTGGACACGCTAGAGGCAGGAAACATGTTCCCGATGTTGGGGGAGTCCAGAAGCAGGGGCCACAGTTTAAGAATAAGGAGTAAGCCATTAAAACGGAGACGAGGAAACACTTTTTCTCACAGAGAGTGGTGAGTCTGTGGAATTCTCTTCCTCAGAGGCCGGTGGAGGCCGGTTCTCTGGATGCTTTCGAGAGAGAGCTAGATAGGGCTCTTAAAGATAGCGGAGTCAGGGGATATGGGGAGAAGGCATGAACGGGGTACTGATTGGGGATGATCAGCCATGATCACATTGAATGGCGGTGCTGGCTCGAAGGGCCGAATGGCCTACTCCTGCACCTATTGTCTATTGAATCTAAGAGGTAACTTTTTCACACAAAGAGTGGTGGGTGTATGGAACGAGCTGCTGGAGGAGGTAGTTGAGGCTGGAACGTTTAAGAAACAGTTTGACAGGTACATGGATAGGACAGGTTTAGAAGGATATGGGCCAAACACAGGCAGATGGGACTATGTTGGCCGGTGTGGGCAAGTTGGGCTGAAGGGCCTACTTCCACACTGTATCACTCTGTGACTCTGCGTGTGTGTGTCGACTGTTTTACTCGCGTGACTGCTCTTCAGAGGAAGTCGTGCCGTGCTCTGGCCACTTGGATGCAGAGGTCACCAGTTCAAAAACTACCCGCTGTAACTTGTGAATTTGAATTTAAACACCAGTGAGACAAGAAATTGTTCCTGAGTGCTGGCAGATTGTCATTCACAATCTAAATGGTTTGCACATGTCAAAGGGAGGAAGGCAAGTTGCCACCTCTGTGTGATCTGGATTAGATACACACTCTAATTCACACAATGTGCTTCACAGAGAAGTCCAATATTCATCAGTTCATAAGTGATAGGAGCAGAATTAGGCCATTCGGCCCATCAAGTCTCCGCCATTCAACCATGGCTGATCTGTCTCCTCTTCCTAACCCCATTCTCCTTCCTTCTCCCCATAACCCCTGACACCCGTACTAATCAAGAATCTATCTATCTCTGCCTTAAAAATGCCCTATGACTTGGCCTCCACAGCCTTCTGTGGCAAAGCATTCCACAGATTCACCACCCTCTCGTTGTGGTGGGATGATTCAGTTGCCTGATCACCGCTGGATCTGGAGGTGTGCGTTTTCACACTTCTGTACCTCTTGCCTGATGGGAGAGGGGAGAAGAGGGAGTGGCCGGGGTGAGACCAGTCCTCGTTGATGCTGCTGGCCTTGCCGAGGCAGCGTGAGGTGTAGATGGAGTCAATGGGAGGTCGGTTTGCGTGATGGTCTGGGCTGCGTCACCTCTCTCCACTCTCAGTCTTGATGCAGGCTCCTTGCCCGAAATGTCGTCCATCCCTCTGCCTCCACAGATGCTGCCCGACGCACTGAGTCCCTCCTGCCGTTTGTCCTTGTTACAGATTCCAGCCTCAGCAGAGGCTGTGTCTCCTCTCTCCCAATGTGGAGTCACACATTGGCGCAGTGGTAGAGTTGCTGCCTCACAGCGCCAGAGATTCGGGTTCCATCCTGACTATGGGTGCTGTCTGTACGGAGTTTGTACGTTCTCCCCGTGACCTGTGTGGATTTACTCCGGGTGCTCCGGTTTCCTCCCACGCTCCAAAGACGTGCAGGTTTGTAGGTTAATTGGCTTCGGTAAAGATTATAAATTGTCCCTCGTGTGTGTAGGATAGTGCTAGTGTACGTGGTGATCGCAGGTCGGCCAAAGGGCCTGTTTTCGCGCTGTATCTCCAAACTAAACTAGACATTTGCTCTGCTTGTCATGCTGGTGGTGGAGATGGTGGAAGAAAGACTGGATAGACTCGGCTTGTACTCGCTGGAATTTAGAAGTTTGAGGGGGATCTTATAGAAACTTACAAGATTCTTAAGGGGTTGGACAGGCTAGATGCAGGAAGATTGTTCCTGATGTTGAGGAAGTCCAGAACAAGGGGTCACAGTTTAAGGATAAGGGGGAAATCTTTTAGGACCGAGATGAGAAAATCATTTTTCACACAGAGAGGTGAATCTGTGGAATTCTCTGCCACAGAAGGTAGTTGAGGCCAGTTCATTGGCTATATTTAAGAGGGAGTTAGATGTGGCCCTTGTGGCTAAAGGGATCAGGGGGTATGGAGAGAAGGCAGGTACAGGATACTGAGTTGGATGACCAGCCATGATCATATTGAATGGCGGTGCAGGCTCGAAGGGCCGAATGGCCTACGCCTGCACCTATTTTCTATGTTTCTATAACAAAGTCGCTCCATGATAACTTCTAGACACAAGGAACTGCAAAACACAAATGTGATGCTATCTCTCTCATTTCCCTCTCCCATTACTATCAGTGTGAAGAAGGGTCTCGACCCAAAATGTCACCCATTCCTTTCCTCCAGAGATGCTGCCTGTCCTGCTTGAGTGTTCCTCCAGCACTGTGTTTTATGCCACATGCCCTTTCATCATGGACCTGCCCAAGTGAAATGTTTGCTATTTCTCTCATAAGTTCACGTGATAGGAGCAGACTTAGGACATTCAGCCCATCAAGTCTACTCCGCCATTCAATCGTGGCTGATCTATCTTTCTCTCTCAACCCCATTCTCATGCCTTCTCCCCATAACCTTCTGACACCCATACTAATCAAGAAGTGATCAATCTTCACCTTAAAAATATCCACTGACTTGGCCTCCACAGCTGTCTGTGGCAATGAATTCCGCAGATTCACCACCCTCTGACTAAAGAAATTCCTCCTCAACTCCTTTCTAAAGGTAGGTCCTTTAATTCTGAGGCTGTGCCATCTGGTCCGAGACTCTCCCACTAGTGGAAACATCCTCTCCACATCCACATCTATCTAGGTCTTTCACTATTCTGTAAGTTTCAATGAGGTGCCCCCCCCCCTTCATTTTTCTAAACTCCAGCGAGTACAGGCCCAGTGCCGTCAAACGCTCATCATAGGTTAATCCACTCATTCCTGGGATCATTCTTGTAAACCTCCTCTGGACCCTCCCCAGAGCCAACACATCCTTCCTCAGACGTGGGGCCCAAAACTGCTCACAGTGCTCTGGCAGTAACATTTGATGGAATGCCTGCTATTGATTATGTGCTGAGCACAGTAGAGGGCATTGCAGTGCAGGGAAGAACTGCAGATGCTAGTTTAAATCGAAGGTAGATACTAAATGCTGGAGTAACTCAGCGGGACAGGCAGTATGTCTGGAGAAAGGGAATGGGTGACGTTTCGGGTCGAGACTGAAGAAGGGAACATGTTTCCTGCCTCCAGCATCAGTGATACTGATTTCCGATGATACTGAGTTACAGGAAGGTCATTTTAGTTTAGTTTTGTTGTTTAGTAACGGCGTGGTATGGTAGAATAATAATAATATAATAATAATCTATTTTATTATCATTGCACAGAGGCACAACGAGATTTGGTTTGCAGCTTCCATCCGATGTCATAACTTCATCAACTACAAATTTACACACCCAGAGAAACATGATTTATAAACAAAACAGTAAAACAGTATAAAGTGTAAATGTGTCTGTGCCGGGTCGATGTGTGACGTGACCATCCGAGAGAGACAGTTCATGGGGAGGGGGGACACTCAGCAGGGCCGGTTCAGAGCAGCGATAGCTCTGGGGATGAAGCTGTTCCTAAGTCTGGAGGTGCGGGCGTAGAAGGCATTGTAACGTCTGCCGGAAGGTAGAAGTTCGAACAGTCCATTGCAAGGGTGTGAGGAGCCTTTGTGAATGCTGATGGCCTTCCTGAGGCACCGTGTATAGTAGATGCCCTCCAAGGCTGGTAGCTATGTCCCAATTATCTTCTACGCTCTGTGGACGACGCGCTGTATGGTACTTTATGTGTTATATCTACATGTACCAGCTTCTTCCCAGATGTTATCAGGCAACTGAACCATCCTACCACAATTGGAGATCAGTGCTGAACTACTATCTACCTCATTGGTGACCCTCGGACTATCCTTGATCTGACTTTGCTGGCTTTACCTTGCACTAAACGTTATTCCCTTATCATGTATCTGCACACTGTAAATGTCACGATTGTAATCATGAATTGTCTTTCTGCTGACTGGTTAGCTCGCAACGAAAGCTTTTCACTGTACCTCGGTACACGTGACAATAAACTAAACTGAACTAAACTGAACCCATCGTCAGGATCGAACCTGGGTCTCTGGCGCTGGGAGGCGGCAACTCTACCGCTGCGCCACTGTGATGCCCAACCGCGTGTGTTCTCTCAGTCTATCTTATCTAGATTCTAGATTAGACAGTAGACAATAGGTGCAGGAGTAGGCCATTCGGCCCTTTGAGCCAGCACCGCCATTCAATGTGATCATGGCTGATCATCCACAATCAGTACCCCGTTCCTGTCTTCTCCCCATATTCCCTGTCTCCGCAAACTTTAAGAGCCCCATCTTGCTTAGTACACCCGGGTGTCAGAGGTTATAGGGAGAATGCCAGAGAATGGGGTGAGAAATGATATATAGATCAGGCATTGAATGGCGGAGTAGACTTGATGGACCGAATGGCCTACTTCTACTCCTATTCCCGTCCTATCCATGTACCTGTCCAACTGTCTCTCAAACGATGGGATAGTCCCAACCTCAACTACCTCCTCTGGCAGCTTGTTCCATACAGATACACACACCGCCCTTTGTGTGAAAAGGTTACCCCTCAGATTCCTATTCAATCTTTTCCCCTTCACCTTGAAGCTGTGTCCTCTGGTGCTCGATTGCCATTCTCTGGGCAAGTGACACTGTGCATCTACCCGATCTATTCCTCTCATGATTTTGTATACCTCTATAAGATCCCTCCTCATCCTTCTGCGCTCCATGGAATAGGGACCCAGCCTACTCACCCTCTCCCAATAGCTCACACCCTCTAGTCCTGGCAACATCCTCGGAAATCTTCTCTGAAGCCTTTCCAGCTTGACAACATCTTTCCTATAACATGGTGCCCAGAACTGAACACAATACTCTAAATACGGTCTCACCAACGTCTTAGAAAACTGCAACATTACCTCCCAACTTCTATATTCAATACTGATGAAGGCCAATGTGCCAAAAGCCATTTTGACAACCCTATCTACCTTTGACCATCTCGAAGAAACCATGTACCTGCACTCCTAGATCCCTCTGCTCTACAACACTCCCCAGAGGCCTACCATTCGCTGTGTAGGTCCTGCCCTTGTTGGACGCCCCAAAATGAAACACCTCACATATCTCAGTGACTTTGGAAAGGTATATGGACAGGAAAGATTCAGAGGGATATGGGCAAAGTCAGGCAACTGGGACTAACTTGGGGTGGTATCTTCCTCAGCATGGACGAGTTGGGCCGAAGGGCCTTGTGTCCATGCTGCATGACTATGTGACCTTGGGTTGCCAACTGTCCTGTATTAGCCAGGACATCCCATATATTGGGCTAGATTGGTTTGTCCCATACGGGACCGCCCGTGTCCCATATTTGACTGCCTACTACTCGGGTCGAGGGGTCTGTCGGGTCGGAGTGCCGCGTCCACCCCATGGAGTGCAGCAGCAGCAGCGACTCCCCCGTGACCCCCGTCGGTCGGCAGCCCGGCCAGATGTCCGATCTTCGGACCTTCGCATACCGCCGACATCACCACAACCACCTTTCCTTCTCATGGCCGATCATCAGTTCATGAGTTGGACGAGGCGCCGGACTTTGGTGCTGGATTTGAGGGGAGGGGAGAAGAGAGTGAGAGGGAGGGGAGAGAGGAGGGGAGCAGTGGAGAGGGGAATAGAGGAGAGGAGAGGGGAAGAGAGGAGAGGACGGGGTGTAGAGGAGAGTGTAGGTGAGGATATGAGGGAGTAGATGAGGGGATTAAATGAGTATGTGAGGAGGTGAGATGGGAGAGGAGGGAAGTAGGGGAGAGAAGGGTTGAGAGGTTAGATGAGGGGGGTGAGAAGAGCAAAGGGTGGAAGGAAGGGGAAGGAGAGTAAAGGAGAGGAGAGGAGAGGGCAGAGGAGAGGAGAGGAGAGGAGAGAAGAGGAAAGAGCAGAGGAAAGGAGAGGTGGGCAGGAGAGAAGAGGTGGGCAGGATAGGAGAGGAAAGGAGAAGGGGGGACGGGAGAGAGGTGAGGAAAGTAAAGGAGAGGAGAAGTAAGGATGGGGAGGGGAGGAGAGGAGAGGAGAAGATAGGTGAGAAGAGGAGAGGTGAGAGGCGAGGTGAGGCAGAGAGGAGAGGTTGAGGGAGCAGAGAGGAGGGGAGAGGTGAAGGGAGGAGAGGAGATGCGAGAGGAAAGGGGAGAGGAAGAGACAATCTTTAGTGCTGGATTTGAGCGGTGGGGACAGAGAGGGGGGAGAGAGGAAGGAAAGGGGAGGGGAGGAGAGCAGTGGAGAACGGAGGAGAAGAGAAACGAGGAGTGGAAAGGAGGAGGGTGGAGAGGAGTGGGGAGGAGGGGAGGAGCGAGAGGAGGGGAGCAGAGGAGGGGACAGAAGTGTGGAGAGGAGAGATGTTGGGGAGAGAAGAGCGGAGATAGAAATGAAGGGGAAGGGGACTAAAGGAGAGGAGAGCAAAGGGGAGGAGAGAGGAGAGGAGAGGAGAGAAGAGGAGAGGAGAAGAGATGAGAGGATAGATGAGGAGAGAAGAGGAGAGGAGAGGAGAGGGCAGAGGAGAGGGCAGAGGAGAGGAGAGGAGGGGAGAGTGGAGGAGACGGGAGGAGTGGAGAGGAGGGACGAGAGGAGAGGGCACAGGTGAGGTAAGAATAGCAGGAGAGGAGAGGAGCGGAGTGGAGAGGAGGGGAGTAGTGGAAGAGGAGAAGCGAGTATAGGAGAGGGGTTGAGAGGGGGAGAGGATGGGAGAGGAGTGGAGATGTGGAGCGGAGAGGGATGTGGAGGAGAGGGGAGTGAAGGAGGAGAGGAGGGGAGAGGGTGTGTGTGGAGGAAAGGGGAGGTGAGGAGAAAAGAGGGGAGGAGAGGAGAGGCGGGGACGGGAGAGAGGAGAGGAAAGTAAAGCAGAGGAGAAATAAAGATGGGGAGGGAGAGGGGAGGCGAGCACAGGGGAGGGGAGGGGAGGGGAGGGGAGGGGAAGAGAAGAGAGAGGTGAGAGGGGAGGGGAAGGGAGGAGAGGAGAGAAGAGGGAAGGAGGGGAGGGGATAGGGGAGAGGAAAGTATAGGAGTGGAGGAGCGAGAAAAGCGGGGGTGGGACGAGAGGAGAGAAGGGGGGTGAGGGAGGCAGAAGAGGGAAGAGAAGAGGAGAGGAGAAGATAGGAGAGAAGAGGAGAGGTGAGAGGGGAGGTGAGGCAGAGAGGAGAGGGAGAGGGAGCAGAGAGGAGGGGAGAGGAGGAGAGGGGAAGGGAGGAGAGGAGATGGGAGAGGAAAGGGGAGAGGAGACAATCTTTGGTGCTGGATTTGAGTGGTGGGGACAGAGAGGGGGAGAGTGGAAGGAAAGGGGAGGAGTAGAGAGCAGTGCGGAGCGGAGGAGAAGAGAAACGAGGAGAGGAAAGGAGGAGGGTGGAGAGGAGAGGGGAGGAGGGGTGGAGCGAGAGAAGGGGATAAGGGAGGGGAGGAGATGAGGGGAGTAGATGAGGGGAGAGGGGAGAGGAAAGGAGATGAGAGGAGAGGAGATGGGAGAGAGAAGAGCGGAGGGAGGAATGAAGGGGAAGGTGAGTAAAGGAGAGGAGAGGAAAGCATAGGAGAGAAGACGGGAGGAGAAGAGAGGAGAGGAGAGGAGAGGAGAGGCGAGGAAAGGAGAGAGGAGGAGAGGAGAGGAGAGGAGAGAGGTGAGGAGAAGAGAGGAGAGGGGAGGAGAGGAGAGGAGGGGAGAGTGGAGGAGACGGGAGGAGTGGAGAGGAGGGAGGAGAGGAGAGGGCACAGGTGAGGTAAGAATAGCAGGAGAGGAGAGGGGGAGAGAGGAGAGGAGAGGAGAGGAGAGGAGAGATGAGGAGAAGACAGGAGCCTAAACCTGTAAGGAACAATGCTCTTTTCTTCACTACTGAAGTGATATGGTTTGAAGTGTCGTGTGGTGTGGGCGACGCATATCGGCAGCGGCTCGACTACAGTCCGACTGTCTTTTTTTTATTTTTGTCTTGTTAAATGTATGTCTTGAGTCTAGTTTTTATTATTATTTTTTAGCTATGTATATGTGGGGTGTGGGGGGTGGGGAGGGGGGAACCGTTAGTCTCTTCCCCGTTCGGGGACCTGACCTTTTCCCTGTCGGGTCTCCGATGTCGTTGGGTCTAACATCGTGGAGCCTGCGGCGGCCTCCAACCGGGACCAACCTGAGGGCTCCAGTCGCGGAGCCTGCGGACCTGACATCGCGGAGCTGGCCGGCCATGGTTACACTGTTGCTACGCAGCTACACAATGTTCCATCCTTTTACACAATGTTCACTGCAATGGACTTAATTCCTTTACAATATCACTGAGCAGTTATCCAGTAAATTCACGACCAATAATTCTCTTATACTAATCGATTTATAGGCATATACCAATATCATAATGTACTAATATAATAATTGGGAGGACGACAAACTAATAATAATATACCAATATAATAATATACTATTGTCTTTGGTGCTGGATTTGAGGGGAGTGGAGAAGAGAGGGAGAGGGAAGAGACGGGTGGATGGGAAAGAGGAGAGGAGGGGAGAGAAGGGCGGAGGGGAGGGGTGAGAGGAGATGTGAGGGGAGAGGAGAGGGAGAGGGAGCAGAGAGGTGGGGGTAGAGGAGAGAGGAAGGGAGGAGAGGGGAAGGGAAGGGAGGAGAAGAGGGGAGGATTGGAGAGGAGAGGAGACAATTTCTCTCCTACACAATATTTCAGTTATCTTTGCTGCTGGAATTGAGGGGTGGGGAGCGAGAGGGTGTGGGAGGGGGGAAGAGGAGGGGATTGGAGAGGGGAGGAGAGGAGAGGAGAGGAGAGCAGTGTACAGGGGAGGAGAGGAGAGGAGAGAGCCGGGGAGAGGAGAGGAGCAGAGTGGAGGGGAGGAGAGGAGATAAGAGGAGAGTGGAGTATAAGAGGAGGGGTTGGAGAGGAGGTGTGGTGAGGAGAGTGGAGGGGAGGAGGGGAGAGGGGAGGAGGGGAGAGGGGAGGAGGGGAGAGGGGACGAGAAATAGGAGAGGAAAGTAAACGAGTGAGAAAAGCGGGGGGTGGGGGCGAGAGGAGAGAAGGAAGGGGAGGGAGGCAGAGGATGGGAGAGGAGGAGAAAGGGGGGAGAGGAGAGGAGAGGAGACGGGAGGAGAAAGGGGGGAGAGGAGAGGGTATTGTAGTGTTTGATGGGTTGTAACTCAATACAGATTCATGTTGTCCCATGTCAGTCAAGGGGCTGTCCCACTGCGGTGACCTAATTGGCGAGTTTAGAAGAGTTTAGGAGAGTTTGAAAACGTGTCATGTTGAAGACCTCCTTCAACTATGTAGAAGACCTCCTTCGACCTCTTCGACTATGTTGAAGACCAGCTTTGATTAGCTCCGGGAAAATTGGACGCCGAGTAGTGGAGAGTGAAGACGACCTCCTTCGACCTCCTTCGGCCTCCTTCGACTATGTTGAAGACTATCTACGACTACCTGTGACTACCTACGACTACCTTTGACTACCCACGATTACCTACGAATAACATGCCGACCTACTACGACCTACTTCGACTAAAGCTACGAGCAAAAATACGCCGCGACCTAGCTGAGGCCTCGAGTACGCGGGGACTACTCTCGAGCATGAAGGAGAGTTACAAAGACCTCCTAGGACCTCGTGTCGACCATGCTGCGAGTATGAGTTGAGGGCAAACTCTTCTAAACTCGCCAATTAGGTCGCCGCAGTGGGACAGTCCCTTAAGTTGGATTTTATTCCAGCCAAGATTTATTAGCCAAGAGAGGACGGGAGCAGAGGATGGGACAGAAGGGTGGAGAGGAGAGATGTGGGGGAGAGAAGAGCGGAGGGGGAAATGAAGGGGAAGGGGAGTAAAGGAGAGGAGAGCAAAGGGGAGAAGACGGGAGGAGAAGACGGGAGGAGAGGAGAGGAGAGGAAAGGAGAGAGGAGGAGAGGAGAGGAGAGGAGGGGGGGAGAGGGGAGGAAACGGGAGGAGTGGAGCAGAGGGAAGAGAGGAGAGTAGAGTAGTGAGGAGAGGGCACAGTTGAGGTAAGTATAGCAGGAGAGGAGAGGAGCAGAGTGGAGGGGAGAGGTGAGATGACAGGAGAGGTGAGGGGAGGAGATGAGAGGGTAGGAGAGGAGATGAGGGAGTAGATGAGGGGGTTAGATAAGTAGATGAGGAGGGGAGATGGCTGAGGAGGGGAACAGAGTAGGGGAGAGAAGGGTTGAGAGGTTAGATGAGGGGGGAGAGAAGTGCAGAGGGTGGAAGGAAGGGGAAGGGGAGTAAAGGAGAGGAGAGGCGAGGAGAGCGGAGGAGAGGGGAGGAGAGATGTGATGTATATGCAAATGTGCCTGTACCTCGTGACCTTCTAGAAGTTTCCGTTGGTTGTTCAGATTAAATTTTACTTACACGATGTCGGACGTGTATTCATTGTGCTAGTCACAACAGGGCCTTACAGAGAACATTACATGGTGTCAAAGTAAAAAAAAAATAAAGAAAAGAATGGCAGGACTCAAGCCTCAGGGGCCACTCTCCATGCAAGGAAAGTTGGCCAAGAATTATAAGGGCTGGATAAGGGCATTCCAGCTGTACGAGACGGCAACAGAACTGACGGGTAAGCCTGAAAAGATTTGGTGTGCAACATTTCTCCACGTGGCTGGACCAGCAGCTCAGGAGATTTATGAGACCTTTCGCTTCACCCCTGAGGAAAGTGACAAAATACAACCGCTGAAGAATAAGTTTCAGACATACCGTGAACCAAAAAAGAACTTAACTGTCACAAGATACTTATTTAATACACGTAATCAGCGGCGAGGGGAGACCTTCTCCAGCTACCTGTCTGCAGTGAAGGTTTTAGCTAATGATAGCGAGTTTGGCATTATTTATGACTCATTGCTGCGAGACAGAATTGTCTGTGGCATCACCAGCCAGCCACTCCGGGAAAAACTACTACAATGCGATGATTTAACACTGGAAAAATGCAGTGATGTGTATAATCGCAGAAGCATCAGCCGAGCATATGAAGCAGATTGCCCCAACCACCATCGTCACCGAAGAGACTGTTGATTACGTGAAACGGGACAGCGCCAGTCGGCCCATGGGGGACAGCCACAGACAGAAATCCGTGATTCGGGTAAGGATACCGTCTGCCGGTCATGCAACCGCAGGCATAAAGGCAACTACTGCCACGCTCAGTACATGAGATGTTATACCTGCGGAGAGATTGGACATCTTTCCAGATCCCCCGACCGCCCGGTAAATAGAGCGCCCAACAGCCGCCCACGTCCCCGACAACATGACCGGCTAATCAGACAAAAGGCCGGGGACTGGAGCCGTGACGTCCACGACATCGAGTTCCAGATGAACGCTTCACCGCTGCCTGAGCCAGTGGACGACGACGTTGATGTCTTCTACATTGACGCCGTGATTGACGCCGGTATTGAGTCAACGTGTGAATGGGGACAGATGTGCAGCATCAACAATGTGAACATTGAGTTCAAACTCGACTCTGGAGCTCAAGTGGACATCCTGCCAGAGCACTTGTTCAGAAAGACTGGTCTTGCCTTACTGAAAACGAACGTGCCACTGAGGTCATACTCTGGACATACAATGAAGCCTGTGGGGCAGGCAAAGGGGAACGTCAAAGTAGGTAAGAAAGAACATAGGGTTGTCTTTCAAATAGTGGAGGGGAATGTGAAACCCATATTTGGGAAACTAACGTGTGAAAAGTTAGGGCTTCTTGTGCGAAAGGAGGCGGTTGATGGCGTGAGTGCGAGCCCATCATACACTGCGAGGATTATTGAGGAAAACCGCGAGATTTTCCAAGGGCTGGGAAGGCTAAAAAGACATGAATACACCATAGTGCTGCAAGGGAACGTGCAACTTAAGCAAAACCCACCCCACACTACCCCCTATTAGATCATGGATAAGGTCAAAGCCGAATTAGAGCGCATGGAAAGCTTGGGAGTAATAAAGCCGGTGAGCGAACCGACAAATTGGGTGAATTCCGCCAAGTGGCGAAGTCCGCATATGCCTTGACCCACGTGACCTCAATGCGGCCATTTGTAGGGAGAATTTCCCGATGCCGATGTTCGAGAACATTGCAGCCCGCATGCCGAAGGCAGAATGGTTCTCGAAATTTGACGCTACAAGTGCGTACTGGCAGTTCCCACTGAGCGATGACAGCTCGCGTCTGACCACATTTAATACTCCCTTTGGGAGATACCGATACCTCGTGCTTCCATTTGGAATCTCATCTCCAAGTGCGATTTGGCAGCGGGCGATGCAGGAAGAGTTTGGCGATTTAGAATGGGTGGAGATAGTCGTTGACGACATTCTCGTTTGGGGTGTCAATGCAGCACAACATGTCGCAAGGGTGAAAGCCCTACTCGAACGGGTGAAAGAATCAGGCCTAAAGCTAAATCCCAGAAAGTCTGTAATGCGCTCGAACGAGATTGAATATGTGGGACACGTCATCTCACAAGCAGGCGTGTCACCAAGCCCATCTCGTGTCAGCAGCATGCTACAAATGCCATACCCGACAAACAAGGCTGAAGTGCAAACGTTCTTGGGGATGGTGACATACATGGCCAAGTTTATTCCAAACCTTTTGGAGATTCGGAGATCACCGCCGCACTTAGACAGCTAACAGAAAAGGGAGTAGCGCAGCATTTGGTGCAGAAACACAGACAGGCAGTAGACCAGCTGAAGTCTCTACTCACATCGCCACCCGTACTCAAACTGTATGATGTGAACGCGCCCGTTTCAATTGCCACAGACACTTCCAACAGCGGATTTGGAGTGGTCCTAATGCAAGACAAGAGACCTGTTGCCTACGCATCATGACGTGTGAACGCGGCCGAGCGCAACTATGCGACTATAGAGAAGGAGTTGTACTCCATATTGTACGCATGCAGAAGGTTTCATGACTTCATTGTCGGTCAGTGCACAGTAATCTTTACTGACCACAAACCTTTAGTTGGCTTGCTCGCCAAGCCGCTACACAAACTAAGCCCCAGACTCCAGCGCATGTGAATGCACCTGCTACAGTACGACCTGGAGATACGGTGGAACCCGGGACGTGAAATGTTTGCCCCCGATGCCCTGATCTGGCTGCCCAGTGCAAACATGCCTGCGGAAGACCACATCACATTGCCGAACTTGATACATGCTGTAGATGCCATCCTACACATGTCAGACGAGCGCCTTGTGCAGTTCAAAGCTGAAACAGAAAAAGATCGAACCCTAACACTGTTGTGCGAGTGCATAACAAAGGGTTGGCCTAGTAACAGGCGTGATCTGCCCTCAGACCTGATTACGTTTCATACATACCATGATGAGCTGGTTGAAGTCGATGGATTAAGGGCCTGTCCCATCAGCATGCGACTGCATGCGGCAAGCGCGACCAAACCGGAAGCAGGGGCCGCGCGGAGGTCGAGTGATCCCCGTACAGGGCCTGTTCCACCAGCATGCGGCTGCATGCGGTGAGCGCGACCAAACCGGAAGCGGGGGCCGCGCGGAGGTCGAGTGATTGACATGAAGTTTGACGAAGTCCGCAGGAAGTTCGCGCGTGACGTACGGCGTAAAGACGCTGCGTACGGCGTCGGGACGTGCGTACAGCGTCGAGGCGGTGCATGCGGCGTCGAGGCGGTGCGTGCGGCCTCCCTGAGGCAGCGGGCCGGCAGCCCTTCGCCGCACGGAATTTTTGAACAATCACAGTTTTTTTGGAACCCCGCGCGATGTCGGGACCAACTCCGCACAACTCCACGCGGCTCCCGCGATCGAAGTGGGATCGGCCCCGCAAGGCCGCACGGCTACCGCCACCACATGCAATCGCATGTTCGTGGGACAGACCCTTTGGTCTTGAGGGAAAACCGAATTGTAGTCCCCCAAAGCATGCGAAGGCAGATGCTAAACGCATCTACATGAATCACATCTGGGAGTAGTGAAACTGAAACAATGAGCACGCAATTTATTTATGTGGCCTGGAATTAATGCACAGATTGAGGACACAGTGGGAAATTGCTCGATATGCCAGGCGACCAGGAAAGCACAAGCAAGCGAGCCGCTCCAACCACACTTCATCCCCAGCAGACCTTGGTCTAAGGTCGGAGCAGACATCTTCCATCTGGATGGAGTTGACCATTTGCTTGTGGTGGACTATTACTCCAAGTACCCAGAAATAGCGTAACTGACAGACATGATGTCACATTCGGTGATACGTGAGATGACGGGCATGTTTGCCCGGAATGGCATTCCTGACTTGGTGATGACAGACAACGCGAGACAATTTGACTGTGCTTCTTCTTCTGTCGTATGTCTTTTAGACCTGCAGCTCCTTTGAGGTGAGCCAGGCCAACGTGTCATCGTCCAGGTCAATCAGACCTCGTTCACCATTCGGTGGCCGGTGTTTGGGGCAACTGGTGACTATGTGCTCCACTGTCTGGACTGTGCAGAGTTTCGTAGGTTCCAGGATGACTGGGAATTTGCCCATGTCACCTCAAGTCCCATATGTCCACATAGCAACGGGCAGATAGAGGGCTGTGTGCAAACTATAAAAGGTATCACGAGGAAAGCCAAACGCAGTGGCCGTGACCCGATGTACGCCATCCTCGAATACCGCAACACCCCCCTTGACGGGACTGGCGGCTATGCCCCCTTACAGTTACTGAACAGTAGACTGTTAAGAAGCAAATTGCCATCGCCTCTATCGCTCTTACTGCCTCATCATGTCCCTCCCATGGGACCACAACTGGCCGTCCGGCAAGAAAAACAGGCAGCATACTGCAATGAGAAGGCAAGCGCCGAGCCGCTGCCCCACCTGGAACAACAACAGCACGTGTGGTTTCATGCCAAACCAACCGAGTGGCAACGTGGTCGGATTGCAAGAGAAAACCTGTCCCCTCCTGTCATCTCTCCACCGAGTGGTACTGGGTTCCGCAGAAACAGGAAGGACATACGACGTGAGCATGCAACAGCTGAGCCATGCCCTGGCAACACGCAGCAGACGAGCGCGAACTCTCCCACGAGGAGGAACCCCTCTCCCAGACGGAGCAAATCTCCCAGACTCAAGATAACAATCACAGGCCGCATCACAAGGTTCTGTGGTGGGGGAATCGGCTCAAAGTGTGCCAAGCCACACTCGCACACAACAGAAATACAACACAGAACGAGTTGGAAATACGACTTGCACGAGAAGTGGGCGATTGTCAAACCCCCCAACTCGACTGGTTATGTAATATTGTTGGGCAATGATTTTATAGTTTTAAAGTATGAAGAGCACTGTGTTATTTGTGGTACTTTATCCACATTAAATTGATTAAAGGTTCAAGTTATGAGTTTTGATCCCAACGTTAAAGGGGGAGGTGTTTATGTAATTAAAGTGAAGGGGGAGATGTGATGTATATGTAATATAAATGCCAGTGCCCCTTGAGGCCAAAAGCAGATGCTGGCAAATGCGCCTGTGCCTCGTGACTGAAGTCAGGTGACCTTCCTGAAGTTTCGTTGGTTGTTCAGATTAAATCTTACTTATAAGATGGGGGAACGTGTCTACATTGTGCTAGTCACAACAGGGCCTTACAGAGAACATTACAACTCCGTCAGTACTACCCCACACTGTGTAACTCCATCAATGCTACCACACATTGTGCCAATCCATCAGTACATCCCCAGTGGGTTACTCCATCGGTTCTACCCCACAATATATTAGTACACCAGTATTGTAGCAGCCATTTAGCTTAACTCAGTATGTTATAACTATAACCAGTTACCTTTCAATTGTATCTGCCTGTAATTATAAGGGTGGGATTTATACGTAGTCTGAGGCGTTTTTGCGACTGGGATTATCGCGCAGACTTGCTAGTAGTTTTAGTTTAGTTTGAAGAAGCATGCGGGGAGGTCACAGCTTTCAACCATCCCCGAGTTTAACCACGAGTAAGATCAAAATGTATTTATACAAGAAGAAGTTTGGATGAATATCTTACTGTTTTTACTATTACAATAAAGAAACTATTAATCAAGAGACTGTGTTTGGAAGATTTATATTTCGACGGCATTGAATGTCTCGTGGAGAGCTCGTGAATGCTTTTCGATTATCTCCTGAACCCCTGTCTTCAATCATAATGACTAAAGGAAAGAATCCTTGAAACGATATGAAAATCTGTCATTATAAGTACTAGCCCAGATTATGTCACTCCATCAGTACTGCTCCACAGTGTGTCACTCTATCACTCCATCAGTGCTGCCATGCATTTGATCAGTTCATCAGTACTACTCCACAGTGTCTCTCTCCATCAGTACTGCCCCACAGTGTCTCTCCATCAGTACTGCCCCACAGTGTGTCACTCTATTAGAGACATAGAAAATAAGTGCAGGAGGAGGCCATTCGGCCTTTCGAGCCAGCACCGCCATTCATTGTGATCATGGCTGATCGTCCCCAATCAATAACCCGTGCCTGCCTTTTCCCCATATCCCTTGACTCCACTAGCCCCTAGAGTATCTAACTCTCTCTTAAATCCATCCAGTGACTTGGCCTCCACGGCCTTCTGTGGCAGGGAATTCCATAAATATTACTCCATCAGTGCTGCCATGCATTTGATCAGTTCATCAGTACTGTCCCACAGTGTCTCTCTCCATCAGTACTGTCCCCACAGTGTCTCTCTCCATTAGTACTGTCCCCACAGTGTCTCTCTCCATCAGTACTGTCCCCACAGTGTCTCTCTCCATCAGTACTGTCCCCACAGTGTCTCTCTCCATCAGTACTGTCCCACAGTGTCTCTCCATTAGTACTGTCCCACAGTGTCTCTCTCCATGAGTACTTCCCCACAGTGTCTCTCCATCAGTACTTCCCCACAGTGTATCTCCATCAGTACTGCCCCACGGTGTATCTCCATCAGTACTGCCCCACAGTGTCCCTCCATCAGTACTGCCCCACAGTGTATCTCCATCAGTACTGCCCCACAGTGTATCTCTCCATCAGTACTGTCCCACAGTGTATCTCTCCATCAGTACTGCCCCACAGTGTATCACTCTATCAGAATGACCTCACAAGTTATCACTACACCAGTACTGCCCCACAGTGTATCTCTCCATCAGTACCACGGCGAAGTATCTCACCCCATCATGGACTACCGTAATGTGTGTCACTCCACTAATGCTACCATACATTTGATCACTTCATTAGTACTGCTGCACACTAGTGATACTACATGAGTACAGCCCCACAATGTGTCACTCCATCAGACATTCACCATAGCGTGTCACTCAATCTGTACTACCCTACAGTGTGCCCCTCCATAAATTCCCCACAGTGTGTCACTCCACCAGTACTGCCCTACAGTGTGTCATTCCATCTGTACTAGCCACAGTGTATTACTCCATCAGTACTACCCCACCCCATGTGTCATTCCAAAAATACTACCTCTGGGTGTCTCTCCATCAGTACCTCACCAAAGTATGTCACTCCATCAGCGCTACCCCAGTGTCTTTGTGACTTCATCAGTACTACCCCTCAGTGTGTGACTCCATCAGAACTAGCACATGTTACCACTCCATCAGTGCTACCCCTCAGTGTGTGACTCCATCAGAACTAGCTCACGTTACCACTCCATCAGTGCTACCCTACAGTGTGTCACTCCATCAGAACTAGCTCATGTTACCACTCCATCAGTGCTACCCTACAGTGTGTCACTCCATCAGAACTAGCTCATGTTACCACTCCATCAGTGCTACCCTACAGTGTGTCACTCCATCAGTACCACACCGAAGATTGTCATTCCATCATGAGTACACTACAGTGTATCACTCCATCAGTGCTGCCATGCATTTGATCACTTCATCAGTAATACTCCGCAGTGTGTCACTCCATCAGCACTTCCCCACAGTTTATCACTACATCAGCACTACCCTACAGTGTGTCAGTCCCAGTACGACCTCATAGTGTATCACACCATCAGTACCACCCCGACGTTTGTCTCTCCATCAGGACTACTCCAGTGTGTCACTCATCAGTGCTATCACAAATTGTCAGTCCATCAGTGAGGCTCCCCAGTATGTCTCCCCATCTGTAGTTCCACACATTGTGTCAGTCCATCAGTAATAACCGGAAGTTTGTCACTCCATCAGAACTATCCTACAGTGTGCCATTCCATCAGCCCTGTCACACAGTGACAGTCCATCAGTACTATGCCACAATGTCACCCCGTCAGTTCTATCCCACAGTAGGCCACTACATCAGCACTGGCACACAGTGCATCACTCTATCAGTACTACCCTACAGTGTATCACTCCATCTGTACTACTCCACAGTGTCACTCCAATGGTACTACCCCACAATGTGTTAGTACATCAGTGCTTGCCCACAGTGTGTCAATCCTTCCTTACCACCTCACAGTGTGTCCCTCCATCAGTATTAGCACAGTGTGTCACTCCATCACTAGTACCACAGTGTCACTCCATCAGTAACTCTCCACAGTATGTCCCTCCATCAGTACCACCACAGTATGTCCCTCCATCAGTACCACCACAGTGTGTCACTCCATCAATACCACCACAGTGTGTCACTCCATCAATACCACCACAGTGTGATACTCCATCAGCACTATCCAACTATTTTTGTGACTTCATCAGTACAATCACTCAGTGTCAGTCCATCAGATCTACTTCACATGTTATCACTCCATCAGTGCTACCCCACAGTGTGTTACTCGATCAGTACCACCTCCGACATCTGTCACTCCATCAGGACTACCATACAAGTGTCACTCCATCAGTGCTGCCATACATTTGATCACTTTATCAGTACTACTCCGCAGAGTGTCAGCCCATCAGTACTTCCCCACAGTTAACACCCCATCATCACCACCCCACTGTGTGTCTGTCCCAGTACGACCCCATAGTGTGTCACATCATCATTACTAGGCCGACGTTTGTTACTCGCCCGACGATTGTTACTCTACCAGGACTACTCCACAGTGTGTTATTCCATAAGACCACCACAAAGTGTGTCACTCCATCAGTGCTACCACAGTGTGTCACTCCATCAGTACCATCACAGCGTGACCTCCATCAGTACCGCCACAGTAGAACCTTCCTTCAATATCACCACAGTTCACCCCTCCATCAGTACCACCAGTGTGTTACTCCATCAGTATCACCACAGTGTGCCACTCCATCAGGTCCACCACAGCGTGTCCCTCCATCAGTACCACCACAGTGTGTCCCTTCATCAGTACCACAGTGTGTCCCTCCATCAGTACCACCACAGTGTGTCCCTCCATCAGTACTAAGTGTGCCCTCCATCAGTGCCACCACAGTGTGTCCCTCCATCAGTACCACCAAAGTATGCCCCTCCATCAGTGCCACCACAGTGTGTCACTGCGTCAATTCTTCCCCATTTATATCCCTCCATCAGTACCACGACAGTGTGTCCCTCCATCATACCACCACAATTTGTCACTGCGTTAGTACGGCCCCATTTTTATCCCTTCATCAGTACTATTCCACTGTATGTCATTCCATCAGTGGACGGAGAGAGGGCAGCCCAGAGAGGGGGAATTGAGAGCGTAGGAGAGATAGTAACAGTTCAGAGATAGTGACATCAGTAAGGATGGAGGGTGAGAGAAAGAGAGGAGGGAGTGGTGCTGCATCATTCGCTGTTTTATTTAGGTTGAGGACAATTCTGGGGCGGCAATGTTTCTGTTCTCTGAGTGTCGTGAGTCTTTGGGACGTTCCTCCACAGAGGTGATGAAGGAAGGCAGAGAATGTTATTGTCCCATGGTATAGTCAGATCTATTCCAGGCAAGCAGGGAGTGAATGGTTCACGGGGTCAGTCAGCGGGAGTGTAGGGTTGAGGTCACAGTCAGTGAAGCCGCGATCATATTGAGTGGTGAAGCAGAGTGGACGGATGGGGGAGCATTTTGGTCCGAGGTGATGTGTTGAACTAATTCCTCAACCAGTCCAGTCTACCTTCAAACAGGGCACCAGAAGCCCTGAGAGGGTCCTTGGAATTTGGCATTGCCTTGCTGAGTGAAACGGATTGAAGGAAATCAGACAAACAACATGAGGTGGAGAGTTGGATCTGATGGAGTTTGAAACAATATCCCCTTTGCTGGAACAATACCGCCGCTCCCAATTTCCACCCCTCAGTATCTAGCGCCACAATTCCCAGTCTTTGGAGTTTCTCAATCAATTCCCTGATTAAATCACAACCTGTCTCAGCAGGGATTTCAATCGGCTGATGTCATCTGTTTGTGAATCATTTCAAAAGCTCTATTTTTAAGCTCTGTTGAAACTTCACTGTCCAGGTGGAGACGGAAAATGATATAAAATCTCCAGGAATGTTCTGTCCCAGCATTTCATTCCGAGACATTACCGGTAGCTCACGGGGACACGTCGCTGGGAAGAGAAAATTTGGGAAAAGCTGCGGGAATATTGGGGTGCGGAGAAAATCCTGTACGTGATCATTGCTGCCGTTGGAGTCCCTGGTAAGTGAGCAGAACAATTCAAGTTTTATAACTCCATCCGTGTTTTAACTAGTGTTGACCTGATTCTCATCATGTTACAAGTTCCCAACTGATGATCGTTGTACAAGAATATGTGAAGAATATCAATCCTCTCAGTGAAATATTTGTGAATTAACGCTGCTGTGATGTGTCTTATTTTCAGACAGCTGAAACTAAGCCTCTTTTTCTTTCACTGCTGCCGGCCGGGAGCCACTAGAATGTTGTTCTTGCCTTCAGTGGGACCTTGCCCAGAGTTGTCCTAGTGCTCGGGACAGGCAGGCAACCAGGCAGCTCTCCGGGACGGTGTGACTGGGAGAGAGGGGTTCACATTGTGAAGTCCACTGTGTCTGAGTTATTGATCAGAGTCAACACCCGCTCCTGTGGACACTGTGTCTCACTGTGGAGTCTGTCTGTCACAGTCGGATTCCACCCACCGCCTGTTGGTCAATAATTGGATCCATCTCCCTGGACCAGTGGCCGCGGATCTTCCGCCGTGTGTGTGTGTGTTGTTACTTCACCTGCACCATCTTGAGTCTGCTGAGATTAGCCGCTGTATGTCTAAACTAACCCGACTAACTCCCCCCCCCTGTCTCTGTGCTTTTGTACATATACCGCACACCATCCATACATGGGGATAATAGGTTGCATTTCCTGGCACCGTCTGGATTTCTTGTGTGGGAAAGAACTGCAGATGCTGGTTTAAATCGAAGATAGACACAAAGTGCTAGAGTAACTCAGCGGGACGGGCAGCATCTCTGGAGAGAAGGAATGGGTGACGTTTCGGATCAAGACCCTTCTTCAGTCCCATTCCTTCTCTCCAGAGATGCTGCCTGTCCCGCTGAGTTACTCCGCTTTCTGCGTCGACAGTCTGGACCAGAAAGGGTGGACTCTCATTTGCAACAATTGGCCTCTGCTTCAGGAGGGAACTGTGAAGGGCACCTTGTGTGGGGAGGGAGAGAAAGATGAATATCAGGGTTATTGGATATGGCGGCCATTGTAGTGCGTTCTTCCCCCAGCTTTACCTTTACCTTTAGAAAGGAGATGAGGAGGAGGAATTTCTTTAGACAGAGGGTGGTGAATCTACGGAATTCATTGCCGCAGACGGGGGTGGAAGCCAAGTCAATAGATAGTTTTAAGGCGGAGAGTGATAGATTCTTGATTAGTGCGGGTGTCGGGGGGTTACGGGGAGAAGGCAAGAGAATGCGGTTGAGAGGGAAAGATAGATCGGCCATGATTGAATGGCGGAGTTGATATGATGGGCCGAATGGCCTAATTCTGCTCCTACGAGCTGCACTCTTGTGTAAAGTGTTTAAGAATGAAATGCAGATGCTGGAAAATCGAAGGTAGACAATGCTGGAGAAACTCAGCGGGTGAGGCAGCATCTATGGAGTGAAGGAAATAGGTAACTATTTCCAGTCTGAAGAAGGGGTTCGGCCCGAAACGTTACCTGTTGCCTTCGTTCCATAGATGCTGCCTCACCTGCTGAGTTTCTCCAGCACTTTTGTTTACACTTGTGTAAAGTCCTTTCTGAGTAATTTCCCTTATCTGTGCTGAATGCTAACCTGGTTCTGGAAGGGCAGAGTTTGGGGATAATGCAATAGATGAAGTAGTTTGTATCAAGAAGCCATTGGGATAACCTCAGTGGAAGCTTGAGAGAGATGAGTGGTGAGTGTGGAATTCTCTGTCTCAGAGGGCGGAGGAGGCAGGTTCTCTGGATGCTTTCAAAAGAGAGTACATAGGGCTCTTAAAAATAGCGGAGTCTGGGGATATGGGGAGAAGGCAGGAACGGGGTACTGATTGGGGATGATCAGCCATGATCACATTGAATGGCGATGCTGGCTCGAAGGGCCAAATGGCCTCCTCCTGCACCTGTTGTCTACTGAACTCACTGTGGAATGAATCCATTAACGGTGCCACTCTGCTGCCGGATTCCATGTTGTCCCTGCCTTCCCTCTGGAAGTCTCCCTCCTCGTCCCCATCAGATGCCGAGTTCCAAGAGCCCTGGTTAAACGCGGCCGGCCGCTCACGGTTAAGTCTGTGAAAGCGGCCCCATCAGAGACTGTGAGCAGCAGCAGGGTTCACTATAGAAAGGACCATTGTGCCTATTGTAGCGGGTGGGTGGCTGCTCGTTTCCTCCCCGCCCTTTACCCCATCTGCCCGTCACCTTATCTCTTGTCCCCTGAAGCAGGCAGGCAGGTCGGGCACAGTCGGAACCGGCTCTGACATTGTTAAACTTGCAGCAGCCGAGCACCGACTCCAACACTCCTGATCTTGAGCTGAAAGTCGAGCCGGTGTTCAGCCCCGGAGACCGTGTTGAGTAAATGCCCAGTGTCCGTTCCCTTGTCTTTCCGCAGTGAATTTATTGGCGATTGTGATCCTGTCCCGGGGGAAGTGTGGCCTCTCCACCTGCACCACTCGCTACCTGGTGGCCATGGCAGCGGCCGATCTACTGGTCGCCATCACCGAGGTCATTTTGTATTGGATCAAATATCATTACTTTTATTGGAGTTTCCTGTCCATCACCCCTGTGTGTAGTGTTAACGCTGTACTGCAGTTTGCAGCTACAGACTGTTCTGTCTGGTTCACCGTCACTTTCACCTTTGATCGCTTTGTCGCCATTTGTTGCCAGAAGGTGAAAACTAAATATTGCACCGGGAAAACTGCGGCTGTGGTTCTGGCAACAGCCGGCGTTCTGTTCTGTGTGAAAAAACTTCCCGCTACTTCACACTGGAACCCGTGTATATCATCGACAATGTCCCGTGGGGCTGTAACGCCGTGGCCAGTTATTACACTGACCCCGGGTGGGTGGCATTTGACTGGATCGACACGGTTTTAACTCCGTTCCTCCCTTTCGCTGTAATCATGCTGCTCAACGCTCTGACAGTCCGCCACATTTTAGTGGCCAGTCGGGTCCGTAAAGGGCTGAGGGGTGAGAGCAAGGGGGGAGAACCGCAGTGACCCGGAGATGGAGAGCAGGAGGAGGTCTATAGTTTTACTCTTCACCATCTCCGGCAGCTTCATCCTCCTGTGGCTGACGCTGGTTGTAGACTTCGTCTGTTATCATATCACAGGAATTGGAGGTAATCGCAATGAATCTCAATATATCTTTCACTACGTCGGGATTTTACTGAGGAATCTCAGCTGCTGCACCAACACATTTATTTACGCGGTGACCCAGTCCAAGTTCAGGGAGCAGGTGAAGAGCGCGGTGAAATATCCGCTCACCTCAGTGCTTCTGCTCATTAATAAATCCCCGCCCTGAGCGCAGCCACCCAAGAGGCGGGCGGGCGGCCGCAGTCTCTCCGCTCCGGGCTCCGGCTGCTGACATTCACCGCCGGAGCCATGAGGGAGGGAGGGAGGGAGGGAGGGAGGGAGGAGCTGGCCAAAGTTGACTGGAAAGATACACTAGCAGGGATGACAGTGGAACAACAATGGCAGGTATTTCTGGGAATAATACAGAAGGAGCAGGATCAGTTCATTCCAAAGA